>CALNHX010010416.1:0-40482 GCA_940337035.1 Agriotes lineatus
CAGCAACTACATTTTAAAAGCGGAGAAGATAAGCTTAGCATTATTTAATTACAGTGGTACTCATCAACATTCCCCCCTCCCGAGAATATACCACATCAGTGTGGCCCTCTCAGTGTTGCTCATTATTGTGTCTGCACGCACATATATTTTATTTTTAATCAAATGAACTAGGATTGGGTTCTGGTTTAAAGGTAATAAAAATCAGTAATAATCTAGGTTCGGAAAAACGGAAATTGAAACCCTTGCTATGAGAACCAAGTTAACGTGTGGTTTAATTTTACACCAAAAATATGTTCTAATTGTAAGGAAGTTAAATACAATGTTTAAAGAGTTTAAATAAATGAAATTAAAAAGTATTTTCAAACATTTTAATAACATTGTTACTGTGTTCACTCACATGATTCCCTTTATGAGGGATCTCCTCTCTCTTACCATGATCCGCTTAAGAGCTTCTCTTCACAGTTATTTTCATATTTTCTTAATTACATAGCACCCCATATATCAAATTTCAAATTTCTTCATGTTACTGTGGGTTTATAAGAAACAACAATTTTTATATATAAAATGACTTTTCTACAAAAAAAACCGCAAGTGTTTCAGACTTTTTCCACTAACTTGAAGATTTTTTTTTGCAGTTTTTTTCCTTCATATTTAATGATTTCCGGAGGTACCTCATCTGTACCGAGGCTTTGATTGTTTTTGATGATCTTAATAATCATTTTGATCTGATTTTGTGTTGGTGGGTTTATTTCCTGTGTTTTTTGTGATGTCTCTTGTTCTTCATTTAATTGTATATCTTGTTCCCTAAATATGTCTCTGTAGCATTCTGCTCATTCTTCCTTCCTTCTTTTTCTTCTTCAATAACCTGACCTTTTTTATGTTGATATATCAGTGTTCTTCGTCGGTATCCTTTTCATATCTCCCTTATTTTCTTATAAAACTGTCTTGTATCCTGCTTGTTGTAATTTTCTTCTAGTTCTTGAACTGCCTTTTCCAGTGACATTCTTTTCTTCTTTCTGCAGAAGTGGTTTTAGGGCTTGTTGAAAGACACCCTTCAGTGTTTTCTTAATATAGGTCCATGTCAGACCATTTTCTATCTTTCCTTAATTCGGATAATTAAGTAACCATTTAGAACAGTTTTGGTACATAATTTGCGAGTCCGCCTGTATTTCACACCAGTCTCGACAATCTACTATATTTTATACGGCAGCTTTCCGTATCACACAAAAATCATAGCCCGCACGTGGCTTTTGGTCCCGCTCAGCAGGCTGATATTCCGCGCGAACCTCTATTTAATCGCTTTTGTAACTGGTGATTTCATAGCATGCAGGAACGCTCAATTTCTACTTATTTAAAATTTAGCCCGTGAGAGCGAGTGAGGAAACCCTCCCGAATTTTTATTTAAAACGTCTGTCGATCTCTCTCGAACCGAGGCAGCTGCGGTAGTATTACGCGAGTCTTTGGCTCCCTATTGGTCACTCCGGCCGCGCGTGACAGCAGCTGGGCTCGTGATTGCGTTTGGTAGCTTCTTCGATTTTGAGTCAGTCTCGAGCCGGTGTTCCGTGCTGCTCGATTCATCGCCGAGTGATCCAAGTAACGGCTTGCCCATTTCTATGTTTCGCCAAGAGGGTATGAACATTTAACCCACACTTGATGCATAAGGGGAACATTCCGGAAGCCACTCCAGCAATAGACGACGCCTACAAGTAGCGCATTCCCTACGTCTTTGAAGCCGAGGTAGCAACCAGGTAACAACATTGTGTCAATAAACTGTTTCGCCAGCATGTGCCTAAATTAACATTAGTGTTGCACATAGATTCGCTGCGAGCAGTCTTGCTTGTTTTGCATTAAACTCATATACAGTGTCGTACACGGCTTCGCTGCGAGCTGTTTTGTTTGTCTTGCATTAAACTCATATAAAGTACCTACAGTCATCAATTAATTTTAGTGTCGCACATTGAATCGCTGCGAGTCTGACTTGCTTGTTTTGCAATAAACTCACATAAAGTACCTACAGTGCTTCGCTGCGAGCCGTCTTGTTTGTTTTACAATTAAACTCGCATTAATTAATCTTAGTATCGCACATTGAATCGCTGCGAGCCTGACTTGCTTGTTTTGCATTCAACTCATATAAAGTACCTACAGTGCTTCGCTGCGAGCCGTCTTGTTTGATTTACAATTAAACTCGCATTAATTAATCTTAGTGTAGCACATTGAATCGCTGCGAGCCTGACTTGCTTGTTTTGCATTAAACTCACCTAAAGTACCTACAGTGCTTTGCTGCGAGCCGTCTTGTTTGTTTTACAATTAAACTCGCATCAATTAATCTTAGTGTCGCACATTGAATCGCTGCGAGCCTGACTTGCTTGTTTTGCATTAAACTCATATACAGTGTCGTACACGGTTTCGCTGCGAGCCGTCTTGTTTGTTTTACAATTAAACTCGCATACTCGTGTCTGGTACACCCACGTGTGAATCTTACGCGTGTGTAATATACTTGTAATTTTTTAGGTAAAGCGCTTCCCAGCTGGGCGTATTCCATAAGTAGTTAGTACAGATTGTTGTACATGCCGACCACGTTGGTACCATGTAAGCTGTTAGTTGGTCATGTGAAGTGGGCCAATAGATGTATTAACTGTACCGTCTTATGATTTTTTCTCTTTGTGTCTTGTGCATGTTTGTTTACAGGGTGACTGAGTCACTATGTTACGATCGATGTAAGGTGAGCCCCGGACGTGGTGGGCGCGCGCTGCAGGTAGGTGGTTGCGTTTGTCGCTGCGCTGTGGTTTGCAGAAATAGTTATTGGAGTATTTTTCGCCCCGTTTGACCCTCAAGGTCCGGTTGAATGTAGGTCTCCTGATTTGGATCTTGTGGCGCCCATTTATTTGGTAACACTCTATATATATTCCAACACGCTTGTCCTGTGGTGTCTCGTTTTAGGATCCCGCCCCCTCCCTGGGCGTATCTGAACCGATGCCTTTCGCCTGTTTCTTATGATTTTCAGGGTGAGCGTGCACTTTTCCCGGACTTGTCTAGTTATTTGGTACTCACACAGTCGTGAGTGTCGATAAGCCAGTTTGATACCGTAACATCCATTCTGTTTCAATTTCTTATCCTCCTGTATTTTACTTCTTTGTATAGTTTCTGTATTTTTTCCTCATTTAGTTTACATATGTCTCGCTTTAAGCTTACCTTCAGTGTTGTTTTTAGACTGGCTCGTACCATATATTGACCGCTACCTTTGTCAGCGCCTCTGTAAGGTCTCACGTCTTTTAATGCGGGTGCATGTATGCTTTCAATTAATATATGGTCAATTTGGTTTACAGTTTTCATATAGTGGGCTTCCCCATGTACCCTTGTGTATTTCTTTACATTGCGTCTGCCTATTTTCATTTATTTTTATGTTTTCTGTGAGTTCCAATCACATGTTTGTATTTTGGTTTTCACCCTACCTTTGCATAATCCTTACATCATATCTTGGAGTATCATCATACCTCTTAAGTAATGCACAACACTACATTGTTAAACCGGCAAAAGTATCAAGGTTTCATTCAACAGTTTTACTATTTTCGGGTTTTTGTAAACAAACTCCCCATTACCTACTTTTAATAGGGATATTATCACAGAAAACAATTACTTATTATGCCTATTGGGTGTGTTTGTAAAATTATGAATACAAGTATAATCCGTTCACGACCTTTTTGGGACAGAGTTGGCTATGATTTTTTCTTTTCATGTTGGACTAGGTAACTGATTCGGTGGTGTAGCGGATGAAACTTTATTTTTCTGTCAGTATCTGTTGGACATTTTCTTGCCACCGCATTACCAGATTTATTATTTTAATATTCGTAAGAAAATAAATGATTTATCAAGTGTGTAAAAATTATTTTAATTTCTGTCAAAGGAAAAGTCAAATTGTTCAAAATAATTTTGTTACAACAAAAATCCATTAAACGATTCTACTTCGAATTTAAAAAGGACAGACCAGATTTAAAAGAACACGAGTTGATGTCGAGACTAGAGAATATATTTGCTGTACGTTAAAATGATGCATTATTGTTAGATACTAGTAATAACTTAATGTTAAACCGATGGTTCAAAGAAGATCAACAGACATGAAAATAGAATAGTACGCAAGTATAAGAAGAATAAACTGATAACTCGAACTCATTGGTAATGCGCAATCGCGTACAGCTTTAATGGTTTGGGTAATGAGCTAATGGCTGATTTCAGCAAAATAGCTGACCGCATATGATTCAGTATTTTGTTATTTTTTAATTAATTTGTGCTGTTCTGAATTTGGTGGTTGTGCTTCGTGTAGTGGTTATGAAGCAAGAATGTATTGCTATATTTGTAAAAACAAGAATCCAGCGTAATAATGTATAATAATTTACTCTACCTACCTACTTATTACTATTTTAGTGTTGAAATGTTATGTGGCAGATGTGAAAATCAACATGAACTAAAATCAGCAAGCCATCCATATGTCAAGATATTTACATTTTTCACATGTTAATTTTTATAAGACCAATATTGCTCAATTGCTCTACTAAATTGATTTGGCATCAGTTTGTGATGTCTTTATCCTTCCACACCAGCAAGCAAGCAAGCATGCAGCAAGCATGTAAAATAAAGTGGCATATTCATATCATGTAACTACACAATTCTTATTGAATACTTTTGTTATGCATTATTTCTCATTTTCGTTTCTGTCGTCAATTCTCAGATCATTTCAATTTTTCATCCTTAATTTAAACAGAGATCCGGTAACAATGTACCTATTCAGAAAATATAACCTTAAACTGAAAACAACCTAACCTAACACAAAAAGTGTCAATTTCCATTAGGGAGTCTAGTTGCCACAGAGGTACTGCCAACAAAATTACTAGATGGTCATAGCCTCACCTGACCCAAAAGATCGTGAACGGCACGGGACCCACAGTCGCCCACACGCTTCGTTTAAACACACTCTTACAGAACGAGTCCTTGATGCTTCGATTGACATTACACTTGTTTTTAACAACTGTGAACTGTTTGTGCGTGACGTGTCTCGTATTTGGTTTTGTGGTATTTCATCTTCTAGTAGTGGCTACAAGTATTATTTCTGCCCATCTTTAGTGTGCTTTTAAAACTTTCTTTAGTGCAACAAGTCATTAAATTCGTCCTACATTTTAAATGTGGCATACGCCGACAATAAAGAAAACTGACCCCTATAAAATAGACAGCTCCGAGATGATCTACTGGAGAAGAATGCTGAGGATACCATGGGACGGCTAGAAGAACCAATGCCTCCATACTTAAAGAATTAAAAATTCAAGAAAGATTGAGCACAACAATAAAGTGACGAATACTAAAATACTTTGGACACAACATAAGAAAAGACGGCCTAGGAAACCTGATGCAAGATTAATGGCTCCAGAGGAAGGGGAAGATCACGCACTTGATATACTGACATCATCAGAAAAAAAAAACTAACACCACTTTGACACAGTGCATGAGAATGGCCAAAGATAGAGACAAATGGAGAACAACAGCAAAATTGGTTGCTGATTCATGAAATCAAGATACTCTTCTACCTCTCATAGTATTGTTACTTGTGCTGGTCTTCTGCTTCTTCGGTTGGAGCATGTGCATTATTAATATCGATTTTTCTGAACTTTCCTCTTCATCTTAACAAACTCAAGCGTTCGTTATGGCTTTGCACTCAATAATTGCACTTTTAATGTTTTTGTGTATTATAAAACCAATTCCTAATCTATTCTCATCTCCAAAGTTAATTAAAATGTGATTGTTCACTTCTGTCATCAGTTGGCCTGTTATATTCGTTTCTTGTAGGTATTGCTAAAATTGAAATTTTATTTTTCCATATCTGTAGTTATGTTTCAAGGCTCCCTATTGTTTAACATCCCTTATGTTCCAGGTTGCCCAATAAATATGCTCTGCTATTTTATATTTATTCCTATTTACATATCTTTTTCGACAACCGTCAAAAAAAGGGGACATTCGCGCATCGCTATTAATCAAATGACTTCTTTGACTCGGCTATGGCCTCGTCAAAAGAAGTAACATTCTCACGCTCTAAAATCATTAATTTCATCCTCTTAATACAAAAATTACTATGGTTTCGCCTCGACTTTTCCTTGTAATGTTTCCGCATTCTTTTCATTCTTTTTCCTTGTCGTTGTTCTTTGCCTTCTATCTGCTTTCGTACTGTTAATTTTTTGTCATCACTTTGTTGTCATCCTTGTTCAATCTCCACTCTTCTTAATAGATTATTAGTTTCTGATACTCGATTTTCACTTTATTGCCCTTTGCTTGTTCTTTTCTCGCAATGTTACTAATTTCTCTTTGTATTTTTCTCTCTTCTACCATGAGATTGTTATCGATGTACACTGTCATGTTCTTGAACTTGTTTTTGACTGTCATTATTTCATGCTTTACACTCCATATTCCCACTTCTGCTACCACCATTCCTCGTTCTTTATTATCTGTATCTTCTTTTCTATGAATTTGCAAACACTTCTTTTGTTCCTGCACTTTTTTTTCCAGTTGTTATGGCATTATTTCTCCTCTTTGTCTTCTCCTTCTTTCCTGCTCTGTCTGCCAGAATTCTATTCTTTGCTTTTTTCCTTCTTGCCTGTCATCTTCCTTTCATTTCTTCATTTTGACTTCTTTTAGTTGCATTGTATTTTTAGCCATTTCCTTCATCACTTTCTCCATTGTCTGTTTCAGTCCCTCCATGTTCATTTCCTTATTTTTGCCACGGTTACCTTTATTAATGCTTCCCGTGTTAGTTTTATTTGAGCCCTCCTTTAATCCAGTAATCTTATTGTCTTTTTACTTCTGATAAATATCTTGTACTACCTGGCGCTTCTTTATCTTACTTCCTTTCATGGTTCATTTGCTTTCCTATGTTATACCACTGGTGCAAATACACAGACCGCACAAATTTATTGCCGCTCTTTGTCGGACTCTCTAGTTTGCTCAGTTAATCTTTGTTTCACATTATCACAAGTAGTTAGTTCCCTCCAAATACTTTTATTTTTGCGCTTATCCTGCAATTTAGACATATCATGCAATCTATCAAGACGGTCTATATTGTTCCAGGCCATAACACTGGGCCTATAAAGTGACCTTTGAAATGGCCTACCACAATCTGGCAACATGGCATCGCCAACCTTTAACAAAAAATTAGTAGCTTTGGTCACTAAATGAACAATCTGTCAGTGCACCGTCCCAGTCATTCTGCTACATGCCAGTTGAAAAAAAAATCTGAAATCATTGCTATTTACAGCGCAGTGCGCCACTTCATCGTAATATTCTATTTAAAAACAATTCCTAATTCTTCATTGCAAGTAAATCCCTACTAATTTCGAATTTATCTAAAACAGGAATTTCTTCAAAATAACTTGCTAGTGGTATTGCAGTTGGAACAAGTCTCTTCGTCTTATCAACCTTTATATCGGTTTTTTTAAAGTGCTTTTCACAAACAACAGTAGTCTTTCCAATCAGTCAGTCCTCTCAGTTCAAAACTTGTTACCATTTTTGTTCCACCGTTTCATTTGATGGAAGTTTGCACACGTTAATATACGGAGTAGCTGATAAAGTGTAGTTAACTTGACTTGCAGCTTGGAACGCAACACTCCAAAGGCATTTTGTAACCGACGTGAACTGTCTTTGTCAAATAATAACACGATTGAATTAAATAAACGTATATTGGAGAAAATACATAAACTGCACAGTACAACTATAATTTACAGACTAACTTTAAAATGCTAGCAACCTCGGTCAACAGCTTCCGAGGTGCCCCTTCTCGCTACCCCAAGAAATCAGCCCTGCGCACAATGCGAAATAAGCAAAAGTTTCTACATCCTCCAGCCGCGAAATTATGTGCTACTTAATTCTAAAGGATATAGAAGTTGAACTGGGCGCCCTAAAATTGTTCCGTCCGCACACTTGACGTAGCACGCACGCACCTTCGCGTCGCGTCCTAAAATCGTTTCTTTCACTGGGCACTCGCGCACATTAAAGTTGTGATGGGCTTCTCTTACTAGCTGCAAATAGTGCTCTCGACATCTTTTCCAAAAGTAGTCCAGTGTCCTAATCCTTTGTTTCCACTGCTTTCTTAGCGCATTTCCTTTGACGTTTCCGTTGATGGATGGTATGGTAGTTAAGCCGGCACCTAACAAGAAATGTGCTGGGGCCAACGGTAGTGGATCCGTATGGCGTATGTTCACTGCCGATGTACTTGAGTGGTCGTCCGTTAATCGTAGCTTCAATTTCTTTGCCTGTAAAAGAACGTTTCATGGCACAAATACTGGCTGCGACATCCATGGTTAAACCGAGCTCCAGAGACACTGCTCTTATTACCACACATGTAAACAGAAAAGTATTACACTTTTGTGTAAGGCCCTTTTCCTTGAAGTACGGCCCTGCGAAGTCAATGCCAGTTATTTGGAATGGTTTCGCTTGCTCTTTTCCGTACTTGGGCAAAGGTGCAAACGGTGCCGATGCTGTTTTTCCGTTTAACCTCTTACAAACGACACATTTCGATAACACCGATTTTATTAATTGTCTACCTCAAATTATCCAAAACCGTTTGCGAAGTTCACAAAGAGTGGCGTTTACAACACTGTGGTGAACAATTTTTTGAACTTTGGTAATCAGTAATTTATTGAAATGTGCACTCTTCGGCAAAATGATGGAATGTTTAAGATCGAAGTTTACTTTTAAATTCTGAAGGCGACCCCCGAGGAGCAATAGTCCGTCCTCGTCCAACAAGGATTTTAAAGTCGAAATATTGGAATCGCGTTCGACCATACCAACTGTCTTCAGATTGTTGACCTCTGAAAGGTAAACCTCTTGCTGTGACTGCCTAAGTACGCACCTTTCTGCACTTTCGATTTCGTTTAGACTCAAATTTCCAATGCCTTTATTGGTTTTGCGTCTGCAAATTCCCGTAAATCGCAATACATAAGCCGTTATTCGCACTACGCGATCAAAGTCACTATATCTCGTCCATTCTATAAAATTGTCCGCATCTCTCACACTTGATTGATTTGAACACACTTTAGTTGCTGATGGAATTTGTGGATTTACGTCGTCGATAATATCCCCTAGCCATCTATGCTCGTCCTTCCGTCGCCACCATGGACCCTGCTGCCGTTCTTTGGAATCCAGTAGGACGTTGGCAGTAATTCCGCGAGTAAGTAAGTCCGCAGGATTCTCGCAATCTGGACAATGATATCAGCATTGTATGTTGTTGGACAGCGATAGGATCTCCCTTCTGCGATTAGCACCGCACGGCTTCCATTTGGAGGGATCTCCTTGATTGTCTCTTCTTCATTCGTTATCCCTATGGTTTCCAAGTCCCATAGTCTTTCAACTGATGGCTGCGTGGTTGAAACTGTTGCGTGTAGCACGGTTTGTAAATTAACGGCAACTTTCGTGGCATCTACTGGGGTCGGTCCGTGTAACGTATATGCAAATTTGGTATTAACGGCTACTAGATGATCACTTAGGGGAAGATTTTGTCCAATAGTTACTACAAACCAATACTTATCTGCGCCTATCAATAAGTTAATCCCTTCAAACATTAACGATCCATCAGTATCTTTAGGCACGTAATCCGCTAACTGTAAATGTTTATAGTCTTCAACACTTTCACTTGGAATGTTTAAGTTGTCCGTACAAATTTCTGGAACTTCCACAGCCTCAATCGTTAATTTCTCCTCCGTTTATTGTTTTCTTTTATAAACGTAAGCTGGCTGCCGCCGTCAAGCACTAAGCGAATTAGTTTCATCGAAGCACTTCCGTTACTCGCGTAAACACAGGCAGTTTGTAGTAACACGTTTTTCTTTATGTTTGTCATCAAACTTGACACAGATGAGGTCGGCGCACTGCCGGCACTTGTTTCCGTAAGATTTATTGTCGGTCCAGTTTTGCCCAGATTAACCCATGCTGGGTCGCACAATGTGGTAGCGTGTCTTCCTTTGCATTTCCTACAACTCAAGTATCTGTTTCAGCAAAACTTTGAACTGTGGGATCCTTTTGTACATCGATAGCAGCGTCCACTGGCCCTCAGCATTTCTTTCTTCCTTTCCAAGGAAATATCTGCATCGCACCCCTCGGTCGGATGTTCGCCTTTGCACAAGAAACAGTTATTTATAGCTTTATTTTGGGTCGCCAATAAACTTGACGCAGTTCCCTTGTAACTCGGTTTCTTGGAAGCTTCCGTCACCTTTCCTCTAAGATCTCCATCCGGCTTCAACGCCTGCTCTAAAGCTTCCATTTCATTCTTGACAAACCCCAATAAATCACTCACTTGCCAATCGGCGTCTTCTTCTGTCGAGGCGGCACCTGACGCATTAGAACCACTTTCTTGGTGATCCAAAACTTTGCCTTTTGTTTGTCTATAAAATCCTAGACGCAATTCCGTGGGAAACGATTTCATCAAGCTTGATTTTATGATGATATTATATTGTGACTTCGAAACCTCTAGTATCGTTAAAGCACGCATAGCTGACATGATCAAATTATAATTTTTGCGTAATGTAACTACGTCGTTTCTGGATTTCACCTCTTCGATCTTCATTATGCTGTCGCAATATTGCTCGATCAACCGTTCCGCGTTTCCGAACTGCTCCTTTAGGACACTCAGGGCTTCTTCGTAAAAAGCTCCCGACGGTGGAAATCCCTCTATTGTCTCTGCTGCCTTACCTGTCACAGACATCTTTAAGTAGTTGAATCTATCTCCATTATTCAACTGATGGTTTTCGTGAACGTTAGATTTGAATTGCTCCCAAAAAGGAATCCAACCCTTTGGACTGCCGTCGAATTTCACCAATTCCAATCGTTGCAGCTTGACTACGGGATGATAGATAGATAGTTTTATTAACCATTACAGAAATACCCATATACATAACAACAAATAATTCTTCTTTATGAAATAAAGTTAACAAGATTATGATTGAAACAGTTTACAATTATTCTTACCCATCAACTTTATATGTTTACACCTATTTAAAAACTATATTGAACAATTTTGAAATACATTAAATACATATTTCATCTTCTAAGTATTCGTCGACATCATAGTAGGCCTTCCCCAACAAAAGGGCTTTAACTTTGTGGCAGAAAGGACTGTGTCGTAGGAGTCGTACTTCTATAGGTAATTTATTATACAGTTTCACTGCATGGTAGTTGGTGCCCTGTTGTGAGGCTACAATTCGATGTAGAGGGATCACAAGGTCTTCTTTTTTTCTGGTATCATACCCATGAACATCATCATTTCTAGTGAAAAGATACGCATTTTCATGAACATATTTAACGCAATTAAATATATATAATGCACTCAGGGTAAGTCGTGCTTCTTCCCACGTTTCGTTTGTTGCATGTCGCCCATTTACCCCAACTTGCATGGCTTCTGTGTGTGCTCTATCTAACATTTTTAATCTAAACTCAAGCTTAGACATCGTGGTTACCGCGACCTCTTCATACTCCATCTGCTTCTGGAATTCTACTTTCAGTGTTTCGGTATGGGAAGATTCTAATTGCCGGTCGATTTTCTTAAGATTGTCAGTCGCAAGTTTTAGCTTTGCCATCGCCGTATAAATGTCTTCAGCACCGTATTCCTCCGCTAGCAAACCGTTTACGTAGTTGATTGTTTTCGTTAACTGCGACCTGCACACCGTTCGTTTCACTTCCCTCGCTGAGCTCGTATTTTAACCGCACGATTTGAATATTCGCGTTCCCGTTCCACTTTAACTTCAGAATATTCGCGTTAGTGTTTAGTTTTATTTTCACTTTCCGTTCCGTTCCGTTCCCGGGCTTCGGCACCAAAATATCAACAACACGGTTGAATTAAATAAACGTATATTGGAGAAAATACATAAACTGAACAGTACAGCTATAATTTACAGACTAACTTTAAAATGCTAGCAACCTCGGTCAACAGCTTCCGAGGTGCCCTTTCTCGCTACCCCTACAAATCAGCACAATGCGAAATAAGCAAAAGTTTCTACAGTCTTGTCACAATAGCTTAATATTTTAAAATTAAAACTTATCGTGTCCTGGAATGGCCTAGCACAAAATTAGGCATCAGAGCCAGTGTCATGGTCTGGAACAATATACACCGCCTTGAAGCTAGCTATCCTTCCTACTGCTTCTTTTAACCCTCTTTTACACTTTAAATCATAGCTTATCACTTGAATAAAACTCTACCACCTGTACACCGTGATAAATTCTTTAATTACATGGAGCAGTGTTTAAAAACACCATCCCCAGTTAAAAATTAGTTAAAATTTAAAAACCCCGAAAAAAATCTCTACAGAGTGCAATCTTTCGGAAGATGTAAAATCCACATCAACGTTGAAAGAAAATAGGCGCAACGAGACTTCATCTTCTGCATTATTATTAGGCGAACGGTTAACAATTTAAACAAGTACTACATATATTAAGGTTTATAATTTTATTATTACAAAAATTAAACAATAACATTTATTAACACTAAAATGACTAACCTAAATCAGTCAACAGTAACAACTACTTATATAAGTACAATAAACATTAAAATACTTCAAAATAATATGAGAATAAATATAATTGTAATGAACTTTAAAATACTTAAATTTTACTTGTTTCACTATGCTGCCACATTTCATCGATTTGCTTGACCCTCTTCTCTTTCAGTAACTTGACTAAGTGATGATTAACATTATACGCTGCTGCCTTCCATAATTTTTCAGGAGTTTCTTTATAAATATTGTGTACCAAATCCATTTCTGTAAACATCCGTGACGGATTTTCTTTCAAGGCTTCTAAAATTTGACGCTCACGTTCATTTCTATGTTCTATGTAGTATTGAATTTTTTCTTGAGGATGCTAAAAATAGAAATTACTGATGTAATAGCCATATCCACTTATAACATGTAATTAGTACAATTGTACAGCCTAATACCCTTAAAAATGTAGAGAAAGTTGAAAGGAAATATACCAACGCTAATATTGCATTGAGCAAAATTAATACTATATGTAAACTTAATAACAAGTTTCCTTTTTTACAACAAAAATTATTTCCCCACATCATCCAGCTTAATCGCTATTATTTCCAGATGGTTTCATCGTCTCACAAATTACAGAAAATTGCTACTGAATACATCGGGGGAATTGCCTACTTGTAACTTCACAATTACTTAGTAAAATACTCCTCTATAATCACCTAAGTACTTACATTCACTACATTTCCATGACCAGGATATACAATGCTTGGTTGAAGACCAAGAATTGTTTCCAACGAATTCATATAATCATATAAGTCTTCAAAAACAGCTGTCCCCTCGCCCAGGATACAGTCTCCACTAAAAACAGCATTCTCTTCAAGCAAGATAAACACAACATGATCGGTTGTGTGCCCCGGAGTGTATGCTACACGAATTGTAGCACCTTCAACGGAAAACTCTTGTCCATCTTTGAAAAAATTTACCTCCTCGTCGCCCACTATTTTGTCATTCTCAATTTCCTTGCGGGGATATTTCCATACCTGACAGTATCCTGCAAAATAAGAATATTATAAGCACCTTTAATTGATAAAAAATGTATGCCAATACATACTCGTATTTTCTTCTAATTCCAACACATCTTTAAGGCCACCAATGTGGTCATGATGCCAGTGAGATAGAAAAATGTGGGATAGTGTGATACCTTCATTGTTAAGAACTGCTTTGAGATGGTTAATGTACTGTGGTATGTCGCCTTCGCCTGTATCCAGAAGAATGCGCCTGAAAGTTATAAAATATTGTAAATTGATTATAAAAAGTATTTATCCTCGTTGGGAATTGAGTAATATGGAGGAAAAAGAAAGATATATTATTACCCACAAAAAATTTTACTGACATTTGTATAATAATGGATATGTTATCAGTGTAGTAATTCGGCTAAATTTATCATTGGTATACTATCACGTCTTTGTCATTACTGCATGCTTGAGTGATTGTAAATCATATATTGCATAAGCAGCAAATATTTTGTTAATATACCGTGTGTCCACAGGAGTACGCACCATAGAGATAAGATAATGCTAACAGAATATAAATATCAACCAGTGCTGTGACCACCGTCCCTTTTCTTGTACCATTTATAACAATATTGTTTCATACAATGGCGAGTCAGAAGCCAGAAAACAACTTTTTAGCGTGGAGGCGATCACAGCATTAGCCGATCTTTCTATTCTACTAGGTTATCCCTATGGTGCGTCCTCCTGTGGACACACGGTATAGACAGCATAACATGATAAACAATTTGATAATCACTATAAATGTAAGTTATGGTTAACGACTTTCAATTTTGAAATGTTTAATCAAATAGAGGTTGCTAACACCGTCCATCTTAGATTACCAATGAAAAACACAACTTTGTGTTTAATAATTATTGTTGGTTTGGATGATCCTTAAGTAAAAGCCATTACACACACTTATTACGCTCCTTACTTCTTATATCACAGTAGTTTCATACCGTTAAGGCCAGTGTATATACCACACCTTGTAGTTTATGACTAGAACTTATAATCAATTTTAACGCTCCACAAATTTGCAGATTTATTTTATTTGAAAAAAGTGGAATTCCTTCTACTTCAATTCACAAAAATAAACTACAAATTATTATCGAAATGAATGTAAAAATTAATAAGTTATCAAAAATTGACATAACTACTAATTAAATGTAAATTAAGCCATACGGCGTGGTACATATATTACAAACGGTTTTGATTCAATAAAGGATTTACTTCAACGTAGTTTACATTTGCCATAAGTTTATTCTAACCTTGAACATTGCTAATGAACTGTATCGCATACTATCAACTATTTATTCCGCATGATTTACAACCTTTTAGCTTGAAAGCGGGTCAAGTTAACCATTGTTTATACAATTTAGCTTGGTATTCATCAGAAATCACATATTTATTCAGTAATTAAAAATAATAACGTACTTTATAATTAACGGTTTTCCAAGTAACTGAAACTGATAATTTAATAGATACTATTGCGACACTTTTCAACCAGTATAAGAGTTACAAAATTGCTATCGTCATAAAAATTGTCTTACTTAAATAAAAGTCAGCACTTTTGACCTGAATCCACAACTTAACAAACAAATATACCGTGCAGATGTGACCTCTGGTTATATTTTGCAACTCATAATGTTAATGTTCGTCATAAAATTTGGTAACTAAGGTAAACATAAGAGTTATATCAACAACTCCGTAGTTATCTTAGTGTGCAGCCACAAGGTATTTAACAGAAAATTTTATTGTAGCCGCTTTATCTAATACTTTTATTTTTAATTTAGTGAAAGATATATTTAAAACAACAAACGTTTTAGCTTTATTCAAGTTAAGCAGACTTTAACTTACTACCTACATAGCTACATTCTGTGTTAGCAAACATTAACTTATAACAAAATATCAATTTTATACTCATAAGCCGTTGCGTTTGAAAAGCTAATGTACATAGGATGTACCGTATGGAAAAATTTTAATGCAGCATTCTGTGTATATGTCTTCCAGATCTACTCAAATAATTTTAAACAATGCAGTTATATACAACTTTTGCATTTAAAGGTTTTTAATGATCAATAATAAAACTGCACTATTAGGCCAGTCGTTCGAGCCTGTTATTACCATAAGTACTCATATCGATTGTGAAAATTACAGGTTACTGAAGTTTTGCAGTCATTTTTGATACTTTTTTCATCAGTTTTAAATTTATAGATTATTGCTTGTCAGTAAGAACATTAATTACCGTTCATACTAATTATATCGTGTATTCCAAAAAAAAATCATTTAGGGTAGGCCTTGGAAAGAAAGATCATGTCTTAACTTAAGTCTGTTCGTGAATGTCAAATTGCACTTTGCACAACAAGGAGTGTATTAATCATAACAGTCAATAAAAATTGTTTTTATTTAGTGTTTTGTATATTTTTAGGAAAATAGTTCAAAATCAAGATGTAATTTAGTTCTCTCTGAGTTATGGTAGTTCATTTGCTTCAATGGGTATCTTTCAAACAAACTTTAATTTGATCATGGTATGCTGCAAATGAGTTTTTTTTAAACACACGATATATTAATTTCATGGTTCTAATTTAATAAATTGTAGATACATTTGGTTTTAAAAATTACCTACTTAGGCATATTATATTTTCTATAGAAGTTTATTAATTTGTAATAAGTAGGAAGAGAAATTAAGGAGGAAAATCAAGTTACAAATGGATGGATAGTGCACAGCAAACGATAAAAAAGTGGGAATTGAAGATGTTTGAACTGGCAGAGGTGGAAGTCGAAGGCACTAAAACTGCAGAAAACTCACTAATATATGGTACTCATATTCCAGTCCATTTTCAGATAGATACGGACTGATAATCTTGTGGTCTTTCCTTACTATTTAATAAAGGATACAACAGACAAAACAAATAATTAAATTATACAAAAAATAAATGCAATTTTTCTTATAATTTTTTCAAAATTTTTTATTACCTACACTGGTATAATGAAACAGTATTAACTCAAACATCGACCATTGTTAAACAAGTTTCAGCCTACGTATATATACATGCATTTAAAAAACTCTTGTTTTTACAAAACTGTAGCACATTAACAGTATACAATGAGTATATTTTTATAACAATAAAGATAACAACGTTAAAAAAAGATTTAACTATGCCTATCATCAGTCAGGATATAATAAACAAATGTTATGACTGATATAACTGCATTCCATTACTTTAATGACTTAATAAGAGTACATCCATTAAATTATTTGTATTCCATTTTCTTTCCATTGTGCCTATCGGCGTCAAATATAGAGAATTAATCCAAAAGTTAAATTCCATAATGTTGCTTTGTCATTAGTATAAGAATTGATTGGTTTCAGTTTCAGAAACTAATTTTGACTGAAAAAATGAAGGCAGCAAGCTAATAGCCATTTCAATCCTCATCAACTGATACTGTTCTAATGTATATAAAATATTATGTATTTAAATGAGAACTACATATACTACAATTACACTATATTATAGTTTGAACACATTTTTTCCAAAATAGAAATTTAATCAAACAATAAACAGTTACAAAAGATGATATGCTAGTTGAGTAATTTTTGTATTGTTTTTAAAACAACCTTGATTAGTACCTACCTACTGTATTAAATAATCAGAAATGTTGTTTTATAAAATTGTATGTTTTAGTAGTATATTATGGAATGGAAATATACGAAGTACCTAAGTGGCAGTTTAGTCCTTACTAGGGATGTCGTACCCGGTCTAAAATCAAACCCGGGTACCCGAAAACAGTACCCGGGTACCCTCGGGTACCCGAAGATTTTACATTTTGCCTTATTATTTTATCGGAAATTGGTAGCAGCAGCAACATCACACAGAGGATGTTTATGTTACTTCAACCCATACTGACGCGATTTAATGGTACTATTGAGGGGTTGAAATATTTCCGTGGAGCGGATTTATTGCCTTATATGAAACAAGAATCAACATTATGTGGTATGTTATTGCTGCATTGTTGTTTTTCTAGAGCTTATTCCTATTGTTTTTAAGTTTTTATTATCTTCTCCGAAAAAGGCTGACTTTCTGGACATTACATAATTTACTAGTCGGGTACCCGGGTCCTCAAAATATACCCGGGTTTACTGTTACCTGGGTCGGCCCGGGTACCCGGGTACCCGCCGACATCCCTAGTCCTTACCATATTGAGAATTAAATTTTGCGAACAAATATTTAAACACATATATGTGCTATAACGTTAAATAAACTGGAATAATTTTTTATATTAAAAGTTGAAAAATATACAATTTAAACGCACAATAAATGACTACTACATGTTGAGTAAATTTTATATTGTTGTTAAACTAATAGATTATATTAAATTACCACTAAAACTCCGTTATTTTATATACCTACAGAAAATGTTTTCCAATTTTTTACTTCTTTTTATTAACGATCATAATATATTTTTGCCTAAATATATTGAATATTCGCGCAGAAATTACTCTTAACAGATGTAACATATAACACACTTAGCTTTTATTCTAACGGTTAGAGAAAACTAATTTTCAGTGTATGCATTGAAAAAATAAAACAATACTCAAACGCAATCTACTTTTGCTACGTCAATGGACAGAATTATCCTACATACTGCGTCTCACGGCCACCTTATATTTATGTTCTCCCCTAGCACATGAACTAATTACAAATAAATACCTTTTTCCTGTTCCAAGAATGTAGGTGTTGGTGCCTTGCAGCGTCATAGGGCCGGGGTTGCATCCCAAAACCCTTATAATTCTCGACGAAAGCCTCGTAACGATGGGTATGACTGCAGCCATTTTCTACGGCGGGAAAAGTCACTGATACGAAGTCGAGCGCGAACTGCAAAAGAATGAACGTCACTCGCGCCTTTTAAACGTCGAGATGAGTTTGCCTTGTAATTAAGAGATTAAAGTAATTAAACAGCTTAATCTCAGAGAGTACAGAGTGCATATGCGCCGCCTTAAGGACGTTCGGTGTTTTGTCTGGCAAATCAATACACGCATCTTATCGAATTTACGCAAAAAACGCATGACTTTGACTCGGCAAGTGTAATGACATTCACGCTTCCGACCAGCATTGTCGGCGAATAACAATAATTATTGGGAATGGGATGTGGTTTGCCGAGTGGTAGGTACAAGAATTCTATAAATACCGGCAGGTTGCCCACAACTTTCATTTGGTGCCGTCGAAGTCTTGCAAAATGAAACCGCAGCTGTGGCTCTTGGTGGCAAACTTGTGTTTGCAGTACGCTTTTTGTGCAGGGGAAACCAAAGTGGAGCAGGTAAATTTATATTCTACTTACTTCGAATTTGCAAAACCGCACCGGTCACGAATTTGCGAAAACCAACGGATGGGCAGCCGCTGACTTTATACTCGTGTTGGACGATTAGAATTTACAGGACCGTATTAGGCACAAGGCAGCAGTAGGTCATGGCCTAGGGTGGCGTATTTTAGGGGCGGTAAAGTCGGGAAAAGTATACTTGTAAAAGAAAGAACCCACATTGACGTAGAGGTACCTACATAACGTGATTCAAAAAAGTTTAATCAAAGTTGTCAAAGCAAAAAATCACGTAAGTCGTCGCTTGCATTTGGAACATTTGAACTACTTAATTTTGCAACTAAAGTACGTTTTTTCCTATAAAAAAATTTTCAAGGTCAAGATACAATTGGCAAAACTGCTTTTTTTAAATTATTAGAAAATTTATTTTCGTCAGGTTTTTCTGTAAACGACTTGTGTCATTTTGACATTTAAAATTAAATTGTCAGCTTTTCTTTTTTGAAAATGAATATGCGTAAAAAACTGAATCTTTTAAAATTTAATGCAAAAGAAGCAATTCTGAAGTGTGCAGAGGAACTGTTGGATCTGCAGCCTAACATGCCAGAAGAAGTTTACGAAAGATTACCTAAAAACAAAAGTCCTTTAATGCCAGATTTTAAATTTCCCACTAATATTTAGTTCTAAAAAGTTACTAAAACAAATTCTACCAGCCTATATTTTTTTAAAGGAATCCAAGTAATGCCAACATAAACCCTAAATTCTTTGACCTTCAAAATTTTTATAGCAAAAAAACGTACTTTATATACTCTAGTAAGAGTAAACTCATTCACACATTTCTAACATACGCCGTATTTTATGACCAGTGAAACCCATGGCTTAAAATATTCAAAATTAAAGGGTTTTCTGAAAAGCGGCTTGGAACTTGTTAAATTAAGCTGACATAAAGTGACAGTTGTATTAATTAAAATGAGTTACTTTCTGAATAAATACTACGGATACAGCTTATGTCTATCATCGTCTTCCTTGACTTTCTTTGATGAATATTTTCTTGAATCACATATTATTATTTGTGTACAAAACTGATTCCAAATTTAATTTTGTTGAGTTGGCGAAATAATCATTTTAGTTGCTTTCATTTTTATGTGTGGTGGTACTGCAAATTTAAAACAAATTTGAATTTTTGTATCTACTCCCCATACTATAATAATATAAATAATATAAGAAACTTGTTATTAGATTTTTATAATTTGTGAAAACTGTTAATGTGTTCACATGAAAGGAAACTTAACTTACATTTAACACCTAGTAGTTAATACATTTCTGATACACTGTAAAAACTAATAGATATTCATGTACCAAGGGTAGTGTTATTGTTTGTTAGAGAAGGTAGTTGGAAAATCGAGGCCCGTAGGGCCGAGTTCTGCAAGCATCAGAGAGCGAAAAATACGCAATACGACCCGAGGTGCATATGGAATTTTTTGTACTTATTTTCATTTATCATTTAGTCAATATCGGTCCATTTTTGGACATAAACCTCTCTCATTCTACATCGCTTTCGCAGATAGAGTCGCCATTTTAAAATATGGTTGGGCAATACATTTTCCGTCTGTATATCTGACAACGTAACTATTTGCAACAACTTCTGAGACGTGTTTTGTTATCTCTCGTATCCACGTATTAGTTATTTTGTGATCTCTCAGGGACACATCTAGCATTCGTCTTTCGCACTTTGGGTTATCTGGAGTTCTCTTATTTATTTTTACTTCCCTCGTCTGAAAAACGAAGAAAGTATTGTAATCACGAAAAAATCACCTTCCGAGATTTCTTCAGATCTTCACGTTTCAAGGTCTCTAGATGACGAAAAAGATGTTTTCTTAATTCTGTCTGTCTGTTGGCACTATAGCTCAAAAACTATTTCTCGGAGGAAGACGATATTTTGCATACATATTATATATCTACCTCGCATGAAACCGGTACAATTTAATACAAATATGTACAGGGTGACTACCTTAAAAAATAAAATTTTGTTTATGTTTGCTTGAACTCATGAATACATAAAAGTACTAATTTATACATAGTGCTGGCGTTATCCTTGCCAAAAATGGGAATCAACAAATACAGGATAACTGTAGTATAAAACCAAAATGAACAACGAATAAGTGCCGGACGTTAAATAGACCTGGAGAGCAAGAATTTCCAGCGCGGGCGCAGAGTAGTCAGCGTGGCGGTGGTTTATTGGGAAACAAAGGAATCAAATGTTCGGGCTCGTTCACAGCCACTAGTTGGAATCTCATTAAGGGTAATAATTTTTTTATTTAAAAATTGAATTTAGTATTGTTAGAAACGTGAAGATATTCTTACCCACAGTTTCCTTCGATTTTTAAAATTATTTAATGTCACAACGCCCACTTGTCTTTATGAAAGTATCCTCATAAAACTATAAACTAGCCCAGAACCATGCCGCCTTGGCCATTGCTTTTGCCTGCATGCAGTAAGTGGACCGCTGGGCGCGTGCCCATCTGGAAATTTCCTGGTTTCTCGGTTGTCCCATCCGCCCCCTATTCTGAGTAACTCAAAATATAATAATTATGTCAACAATATTAAAACATTGCGCTTAACCGTCATTTTGCTAAAGGAACATATGTTTATCGAAAATACAGCTTTACTCAATTTTGTGTCACAACGTCCACTACGAGAGAAGTTTTGAGTAAAGCCCTTTACAGATTTTTTTGATAAAGTTTAAAGCGCCTGTTTGAGGATCATTTATTGTTCAAAAAGCCTACTTCGGAGACTAATAGGAATATTTTGATTGATTAGAGTTCGGCTTAGTTTTCGAATGAGGCTCATGCTAACCTTCACCTGTTGATTTCTGTGGTTTGGTTTTCACGCCCCAGTGTTATCGTGTGTTACATGTAAACATAGTTGTAATCATATTCAAGCTCCTCGTTTCCAATTGCGATATGTAGATTCTCCTTATACATTATTTTGGTTTTCTGAAGATTCGTGTTTAAGCCGATTTTGGACGACTCTCTGTCTAATTTTGTTAACATTGTCTGCAGCTCTTCTTTGTAGTTCTTTTGTACTATCATCATAATTTTCACAATTTTTAAAATTAAGTTTTGACGCTGTCAAATTGGTAAGACGTTAAATAGATGGCAATAAGCCAATGAGAACACTTACTTAGTGGTTGCTAAGGACGCTGTTTATGTACGTGAATAATACTTTTTGGTCTAGAGCCCTGAGCCCGTAAGTGAAACTTACATGAGATGCAAATAGGCGTGTAACGGACACTTACATTACTGATAGTACCAAACTACAAAGTGATTCATAAGTATGGTCATATGTGTGTATATACTGGCCTCAATAGAAGTACATTGCACTAACAATTAATCGCTTTAAAAAATCCCATTAAGGTCTGGTCCAAATGTTTGAGAACCACTGGCTAACACCAAATCCTTTATCAGGTAAATCAAATAAGAGTACATTAATCGACTAACACGTAATACACCAATTTCAATTGAAATACCCAAACACCTGTTTTTTGCGTTTGTATTTTATCCATATTCGGTGTTATCGCAACCACCTATACGAAATTATGTTTATACACATTTCTTCCAGTGACCGTCAATCGGTTTAAGTAATTAAATGTTTTAATTTTTTGCAGTATCTACTATTAATTTTTTACGTATATGTACTTTATTGTGCAAAGTTGCTCTGTTCGTTGTCCTCTAAATACCCTTACAGTTAATGACCATACCTATCAGTCACTTTGTATATACATAGGTTTATGCTAAAAAATTGCTTAACCTTTGACAATCCCTCTGAAGAAGATAATACTTGAACTGAAGGATGAAGGCATTTTTCATCCGACAACTGTAAATAATTTATTTTACGTCGAAAGGATATTTCCTTAAGCATGAAAGTTTTCTTGAGTTATATATACAGGGTCATAATTATCTCCAATGCAATATACAATTTAATTATTATACAGGGTGTTCCAAAAATGCCGCACCATATATCCAAGAGGAGCCAGAGCGTGTCTAAATAAGCTAATATGTTTGACTGCAAATGTAATATAATGGCCCGTTTAAAAGTTATAAGCAGTTAAAATTTTAAAAAATTGTCAACACTGTAAAGGTTAAACTAAAACGAAAGGAATTAATAGAATATTATATCATGAGGGACTAAAGTGCACCATTTAATCCCGCGAGTGGAGTTTGTTGCCTCGAGGGGCGAAGCCCGAGGGCAACAACCACTCAAGGGATTTAGGCACTTTAGTCCCGAAGTATATACGCTATTTTTTGCACTTTTGGGAACATTATCATCAAACATTTCCAAAATTTGGAATCTGTCAATTTGGAAACTGACAATTACAATTTATTAAAAACTGAATTGCAGCAGGTCCTGGATAGCCTGAATCAGTTGGCAGTACTGAAGTGTATTGTCAGCATATGTCAAATTCGAGATTTGCAGGTTAAGTTTTGCGTCAGTGTGTGTCAAATGACAAACAAAACCTAACCTACTAACCTCGTGTGTACATAAATTTACCATAGTTACGGTATCATTTTTACTTTAGTCCCTAGGGATTAAATGAGTTACTTTAGTCCCTGTTTACGGTTGTTGATACTTCAGTCTCTGAAGTGCAAAAAGTATTTTAATCTTTTTTGAAACCATTTTTCACGGTTGCAAGAGCAGTCCTTGTTGTGCGTGGTCGCCCATGGTGGTTGTAATTTAATTCAACACGACCAGTTTCCCGCATACGTTGGTCAAGCCGCTGAAACAGATTTTTATCGGGATGACGACGATTGGGATAACGCAACGAATATTCTAGAGCAGCATTTCTTAAATTTCCATTGTATTCACCAAGCATGAGGTACGTGTCACAATTCGTTATTAGTAAACATTACAAATGATCTTTAAATGTTGACGTTAAACTGACATTAAATTATTTGGCACAAAACACATTTTTTGAAAATTATTAATCTTATATGTTGCCAGCTTCATTTTATTTCATAGTTCAATAATTTTTGAAACATTTAAAAAATTGTTTTTAAAAACTTTTGCAACTTTTGGCAAAATTAATTTATTTTTACAAGATTATACTGGGTTTGCAATATTTTGAATATAAACATTTATAAAATATATTTCAGCTTATCATTTTCAACGTGCCCGCTTTGGACCCCCATATCTTATCAACGGGGCTCCTGAGACCTTTTTTGCATTTAACAAAGTTTGTTATTTTGACATGGTTTGTCGCGTCTTGGGTATATGGTGCGGCATTTTTTGAATACCCGTAGTTAGAAAGTTCCAAACATTGTTTTTGGCGAAACACTGCCGTTTGTAATACTTATAGTATTTTTTGCACGATTGGAATATCTTAAATGCGTATTTACTATGATACATTAGGTACAATGTTTAATTGTCAAAAATGTCGTTTTTTCTTTGACAAGTTGATCAATAGATATAATAAATTTACTAAGGGCCGGTTACAGAAAGCAATGTTAAGTCTCGTGTTAGCTAACGCGACGTCAAAGTGAACAATTACGAATCAAATCTCAAATGCTTATGGTAACTAATACATTAGTAAACAAAATTTGATGCGATTTTGTTCACTTTGACGCGATGTTAGCTAACACGAGACTTAACATTGCTTTCTGCAACCGGCCCTAAGTAATCTAAAATTTGTCATGGCTTTTTCTAATTGTCTTATTCATGATCCTGCCACTTGCGCCAAATATGTTGTTAATTCACTTCCTAGTGCGGTAAACGAATAAAAACCCCGAATAGTGTGGCAAAATAACCGAGTTTTGTAGAGTAGTGGTTAACACGTCTGATTAACATTCGGGAGGTCGCGGATTCGATTTCTCTAGTCGCTCCGATTCAGGTTTTTATGTGGTTTTCCTGAGTCAACAGAGTGCCTTATCTGAGGCGAATTCCGGGGCAGTATTTCTCCACCTTTCTTCTCCTCTCTTCCATTGTCCACCCCTCCTTTCTCTCACCCATCATATAATTCCCGTTCTTGGCTGAAGAGGAACGCTAGGTCCCTATAGAAGCCCGCCTCCAGTTTAGGGATTTGAACTGACTCTGAACCTTTTATCCTTTTTGGCAAAATACTTACCCAAAAAAATATGAAAATATCGTATTTATTTCCACTTTCGAGATATAATCTAAATTTGAATTGTATGCAGGGCAACCCTAATATGTTATGATTTTTTCCACAGCAGGGTTTTTAATTTAACGTTATGATTTTGTAGGTTAGGGTAGGTTAGGTTAGGTCACAGTGAAAATCATGAAGCGCTCAAGCTTCCGGCACGGTTAGGGTTAAGTGACGCCCGCGCCCCCTGAAGTAATGCGTGAGCGGTTTCGGGGAGCAACGGCAGTCGTTAGGAAAAATTTAAAAAAAGGTATGTTAGGTTAGATTGCTGACATTTTAGTACCAGTCAAACGATTATTTTTACATATGAACCGCAGAACATAGTAATAATTGGGTAATCAAAATGTATGTTAATTCTAAACAACAGGCGAAAAAATTATGTGCTCAACACGGCAGTCAGTCTGCTACTTTTCTATTTAGTTAATCAAATAACTACCTTATAACCTTTTTCTTTTCCTATTTTTTTCTACAATATTTGCTCTCAGAAGGTCGAGTAATGTACTTTTATTTACAACTGTTAAACAATACCGTTGTTATTTAGCGATTATTTGTCAATTATGATATATATTATTAACTAAAATCACAATGCCTGTTGTTTACATTTCATAATTACATCGATACCGCCATAAATGCATGGATACCACCATAATTACATCGCTAATACGGATTTATGTGCATATAATCAAACAGGCCATAAACTGCTTTTTCGAGTCGACAGTTATCAGTCTGTCAGTTTGAAAATAATAATTTACACTTCTTTCGTCCCAAAGCTAAAATGGAAAACGGTTGCGACAATAGTGCTGTATTCCCCCTGAAGTACGCCAAGCCGGCAAACAAGCTACACAAAATTTACTCCCAGAAAAGTCGAAGAAAACTTATATCGCATACAAAAATTTTCTGGAATGAATGTAAATAAAGTAGTTGTAAATAAAATAGCGTATTTCACTCACATATAATAGCTATTATTAGTACACTCAGATGGCTTAAAAAACTCGCTCGCTTCGCTCGCTCGTTATTTAAAAGCCATCTTCGTGTAATAATAGCATCCATTATATGCTCGTGTAATAATATACTATTATCTACTCCTACTGCACAATGGCCATTAATTATGATTCATAATTCACAGTTTGCAGCCAATCAGAAAATTCTATTTTCGTTACTCAATAGGTTGTAGCCAATCACAAAATTCATTCTTATTATTAAATGACTTTTGAAGTTAACATCTGTCACAAATGTCATAATTGGGAAATATGAACACAAGACTCTTATTGCATAGGAGTAGATAAAATATCGTATTATATTCGCGATTATGGCCATTATTCACTCAGATGACTTGCGCCACGCGCCTTCGGCTTGTGGCGCAAATGTTATCTTCGTGAATAATGGCTGTCATAATCGCTCATACAATAATATACTATTTGTGATTAAAACGCTAGGAAATTTTTATACTTCGTGTTGGTAGAACTTTTTTCAAAATTATGGTTATGTGTCAATTTTGAATGTCAAAGTTTCTTAATTTGAACTCTTGGCAAATTTTAATGTGGAATGCTCTTTGGTAGCAGTTAGTACGTGTACTTCGAACATCGCAACCATAACAAAGTAAAACTGTCTTTGTTGTCCAGCCTGAACCCGCATAATTGGCGTGTAGATCCTGCTTTACACTAGGTACGCTACCCCCCTTTATCACATGTTTGCTCGAAAACCAAAAACTGAATAATCTTGGCAGACATTAAAAAAAAATGACTATACTCGTACTGCTACAGGTGTTGAGTGAAGGAATCAGTGCTTTTGAGGCTCGCTATTGAGATTTCTAAAGCGGTAAGAGATGCAAGGTCGGTTTATTTAGAACGAAGTTTTACAGTTAAGTTCTAACTAATCATGTAAAAAGAAATTCGGTCTAGCGAACTTAGTTTTTGATTTATCGAGGAAGAACGAAAAAGTGTCAATTTCCTTCATCGAACCTAGCTTTTTTGTTAGTAGAATTTTTAATCAGTTTAAACTTCATAATAAGTTTATTTTCTTATCGGCTCAATATTCAATTTCCTGATCTAAATAGAGCTTTTAATGATATAATTTCGAATAGAACGCGTGTGTTATTACAAATAATTCGCTTGAGAAAAAGCACCACTCGGCTTGGCGGCCTTGTGGGCTCGACTTTTCTTTCGTGATATTTGTAATATAACACACTTTTACTATAATAACATCTCGCATCCGCCAAGGTTGCTTTAATATAGTCGTAGAGTTGGAAATCAAATCTGGTAATATTCTTTTCAACGTAGTCCTAGAGAAAATGATATTTACTATAAACCGACAGAGAAACAAGAGTGTCGACCCTAAATTAAACATAAGACGATAAAATAGATTAGATCACAGCATGCAGGACAACAGCACGGCCCACAAGTGCAAGTAAGGCATAAACATTTGAAGTAAACTTGCTGGTTTACACTCAGATAAATAGAAATATCGTTGTGGATAATAACAACACTTTAATAAAATTTACTATAACTTACACATATACTCAGATCAATAAACCATTACATACAAAAATAAATAAAGTGCAGAATTAATAACTAACGTGCTAACAGTTAAAAATCTCGGGTGGCAAGACAGAGCTCGGTGTACGACCACGTAAAGAATGTCGAATAGAGAATGCGCCTCGTAGTGAATCTTTGTCGTAGATCCGGTAGTAACTGCTTGTTTTTGCCCCCGATCATGTTTATATTTCCTGTCCGATTGCGTGACTGGAGAATTTATTGTTTCCGATAGTATTGCTTCAGCGAAGGAATTTATGGTCCTCCATCCCGTCGACCCGAGTATTCAGCCTTGCTTCGTTCTTCTGAGTGTGTCAACAAAATCTTTGTGTCCTTGAGAGTGTTCTTGGTTTTGACTTTTTTATGCAGCCATCCGTTTGCAAGATGGGCGCGTTTTCGACGCCCCTGCTGTTTCACAATGCTATAAGGTTCGTTAATTTATGGTACTTGCGTTGATAGTTGCGCGTACTGACACTGCTTCAGCGGATGTTGTCAATCACTTGCGACCCTCTTTATATTGCGTTTATAGAGCTTGTCAATCACTCGCGTTTCTTGCCGTTTTTCAAGTGAACCTCCCGTGGTGTATAACGGTCAGAAAATCCACCAGAAGTTTCTCCTGCAGGATTGATTGTTCTTTACCATTCAGCCTTATTCGCGGGGGTTATTTATGGCCGCTGTACATGGCAGTGTATGTCCGCTACAGAAATAATCAAGGAATTTAAATACCTATAGTCGGGCCGCCGAACAAATATATGTAGTAATAAAAAGTCATGGCAGGAGAATTTTTTATATATGTTGAAATCGGCATGAAAGACTTTATGTAGTTCGGCAAAAATTGATTATTGTGCCGACAAGAAAAAAATAGACTTGATCATGGTCCCGAAAATCTTAAATACATATTGTGGTCCAAGTGGACTTCATCACGATATTCTACGTAAAACATTGTCATTAGAAATGTTTATAGATTTTAGAAATTCCTACTCATAGTACTCTCAAGAAAGAAATTTGACATTTTTTTGAGATTTAAAAAAAGCTTATTTAGCTAGATCGGATTTCTTGTATAATTACTACTTAGCATCTAATTCTGTAACGATCACGGTTTGACCGACCTTGTATTTCTTGGTATAACATTCTGTTACATTAACCAAGCACCCTTTCTGGTTGTATTTCATACAATATGACCACCCTACTATAGATTAAAATATTTCAATGGAAAGAAAGCGGCAAGGATACTTAATCCGGCACTGATGAATGATGATTACTGTGATTATCGGAGTTCAAATGCTTTGCTTGCCCTTTGGCCACCACGAACACGAAGTTTCCTTTTTTTTTCGTGAGAGCGTATGTCGATAATTACTCTGATAATTTTTAAGTAAACAGTTTAACCGGTTTGGCGTGGTCTTGCTGGGGTCAATCAAGGCGAAGAGGATGCCCTTTCCCCCTTTCTAATTTTAATTCGATTAGATAAAACTTATCGTCCGTGCGAAGATAATCAAATCAATATGTTCAGTCGTCGTGTTGAATTCTAACGGCGAAGATTTGTTACCTGCACATCAAGAAACACTTATTTTTATAGTGCCCTTAATCTGCATGCAACGTTATTGTAAACATAAATAACGAAATGACCCGGCCTTGATAAAAATACTTACATGGTCTAATTTTGAACCATTACCGAATTATCGGGGTTTATCTTTGACCCCTCTAATGCCAACAATTAAAAATAGCACACGACATTAAACAAAGTGGTTTTGAGGTTTGTGGGTTATTTCCAAATTGTAAAATTTCCGCTTCCTTTCGGATAAATTCATAGTCTATATTTACTTTACTATATTTATGTTTGGGTATGGCAAATAAGAGTCATAATAAATCCAAATAGGAACCTATACAGGGAACCATATAACATTGAAATTTCATAAAATACGCGAGTTTTCAACAATTTTATTTAGATAGGAAAGTACACCACCATGTTATATACTTATTTAAAATGTAGAAAATCCCAGTAAATGCATTGTTAGGAATTTCCCTTTTTATCTGTTAGGGAAATTCTATGACCTATAATCTTCATAACTAAAATAGATTTGAACAATCTAAATCCAAAAAATACAAAATCAACAAGAGCTAAACAAAGAACAGATAAATTAATGACATATACAGGGTGGTGACTTGCACGACGCAACAGTTATTTTAATGTTAACATTTTTGAATGTTAAAGTATCGCATGTGGATTTGTATTTGTCATTGCTCTTTGCTCATTGCGTTTATAAGTAATGATTAAATTACCTTCTCGTAATAGTATTTTAAAGTCGTAAAAGTGGTATTTTGTAAGACTATAAGGCTTGTAGAATTCGAGGACAAGCTAGCGTCTGAGCACTTTTTCTAAGCCTCCGAGTCGAGCATAGACACTTTCACTGGGCGTGATGTCTACTATTGTTTCCGCAAACGCTTTTTAAAAACCTAACCGCAAATGAGTTATGAAATTAGGCACTTTAATGCCGGTTTCTGAAAAAATGTCTTCCAAGTCACTTTGTTAGTTTTGAACTTAATTAGCACACCTGTAGCACCAAACTTGCGATTCCGATATTTTACGCCAAATAAGAATGACATTTTAGTATCACGTGATTAAATTGTTATTCAGCGGTGTTTTCAATTATTTTCAGTAATAATAGGACGAGAGGTCAAAATAATTTTTGCGATTCAGATACGAGTTTCTGCGGCGACGAAAATAACGACGAGTGCTTGCACGAGTCGTTATTTTCTAAAGAAACAGAAACGAGACCATCTGAAGAGCAAAAATTGTCTGCAATATTTCGACCTAGAGTCCTATTCGCCTTGACAATTTAACTTTCCATTAAAAAATAGTTACAGAAAAAATTGTCGCTGAAATAAAGCTCCTCGAATTATTGTCGCTGAAATAAAGCTCCTCGAATTATTGTCACTCAAATAATCGTTCGATTGGTAGTTTATTTTTAAATTGAAGAATGTCATTGGTTGACAATGACACCAGTTAAATTGTCAATATTATTATACAGAAGGTTTTTTGTCAAATCTCGGTTATGCATGTTCAAGACTGAATATAATTTTAATACGTCGCATTTAAAGTAATAGACAACATACTTAGACGTTAAATGTTAAATGTATAACTTAAAAAAGTAAAACAAACGTCAATTCGTGTCACTATCAACTTCAAATTTCACTAAGGAACTGGAACTACAACTTTGGCAACCCAGGCTAGAAAGGCATTTCAAAAATACTTATTTTTTAACAATGAAATTGAGTATTTTTAAAAATGTTATCTTGTTATTATAGTGGTACGATTATGGCGTCATAAATCACGTGATACTGAAATGTTCTTAGAAGAACTATACAGGTTGCCTAAAATTGTTCGGAACATGATAATTCCCTGAGTATGAAATGGTTCAAATACCATGAGATAAAAAAATGATTCTGAGCAGGCCTTGATATGTGTTATACGTTTGGAAGTACTGAAGTGTATTATCAGTGTATGTCAAATTCGAGATTAAAAGGTTAGGTTTTGTTTTTCGTTTGACACACACTGACGTAAAACTTAACCTGCAAATCTCGAATTTGACATAGACTGACAATACACTTCAGTACTGCCAAACGTATAACACATATCAAGGCTTGCTCAGAATCATTTGTTTTATCTCATGGTACTAGTTGCCATAAGAGTAACGGAAATGGAGAATGGAATGATTACTTTGGTAGCTAGGCAACAAGTACAATATTACACGTGCCTACCATCTTGCTTTCCTTTGGTAAAATATATCCATTGGTGTTTAGCACACTTATGGTATATTCTCCCTACAATTTTAGGCAACCGGTATAATTCATTCACAGTGTTGCTTCCTCCCAGTAGGCTATTAGGCTATATATTTTTATTAGGTTGCATAGTACATGAATTGTGATAGAAGTCAAATTGTGAATTTTTTACAACTGCTTTGTTGGCGTTGTTGCAGTTTTAAAGTCAAAATGCCGAAAATTTTACGAAAGGAAACAAAAATTTAACTGGCAACCATACAAGACTTCAAAAATCATAACCACAAATTGCAAATAACATAACCCAATTGTGTCATGCCTACTTATTTCTCATGCGTACCAACAATAACGTCACCCTAACATAGCTTGCTGGGAGGAGGAAACATTGTGAATGGATTATATGTATTTGGCAAAGATTGTGTTCAGCTTAAAACTATTTCTATTTCTAGTTTTTCTTGGGTTGGATTTGTACATTTCAACGAACAGAATAATCCGTTATTTATCGTCAAACAGCAATGGCAAATGTAAATGCTCACGAATAATTCCAAGGCAACACTAATTTCCTTAAAAGTAACAGTTACAATTTACCATTTTTTCTGCTTTCGGAAAATAGAAAATTTCAAACGATAATGTAATACATATATGGATACAGTATTTTTCTTTGCAAAAAATGTATGTACACTTTAGTTCTACAATAATTAAGAAGCCAATATACATTGAAATCGCTGTACTGCGCGGCGTCAATCATCACCCGGTACAATATTTTTATTTTGTAGGCGAATTACAGCGCATAGTGACTAGTGCAACGCGGTGCAACTTTATTTTGTACGTGTGTATTTATATTTAACATTCTATATATATGTATATAAAAATTTAAAATCGATTCTGAGGTTGAAATAATTGATCAAATGTGAAAACGTTTTTTTATATTAGTAGTAATCATAAAATTCGACTAATATTGATTCCACTATAATCAAATGCAAATGCAAGAGAGACATTTCTTTTATACTGAGGTTTAGAATCAATCATGAGGCTTAAATAATTCATTAAACTATAGTCAAATATGAAAATAAAGTTATTTATGTACGATCGATCAACAGTAGGCGTTTTAGACCTCATTTTCAGGCGTAAAGCAAGTCGTTTTCGTCGGGGTTCTGCCAACAATATAATAATAAGTGTCTTATGGTTTCTACCTTACTAATGGTACTTTAGAGGACTAAAATCGATCTAATTTCAGCCTTGTAACTAGGATATGTTGAATAAAGTTTTGTATACACTTCAGGCCTAACCAGCACCTTTGGCCCTTCCCTAGCAGCACAAAATCTTGGAACCATATTGTTCCAATCTGTTTCCAATGTTGGATCTTGGCCAATATTGGCCACGTAAAACCCATCTTGATACAATATTGTTAGCCTATTATTTTTCAGTATTGCGAATCAATGTGGGGCCTACATTGGATTCATCTGGGAAAACATAATGGGATGCCTAGCTCCAGACAATATTGTTACTATATAAATTTTTTACATATTTCCAATATTATAAAGCAATATGGTGCCTACATTGGATTCATCTAGGAAGACCATAATGGGATGCCTAGCTCCAGACATTATTGTTACCATATAAATTTCCTATATATTTCCAACATTATAAGCAATATGGTGCCTACATTGGATTCATCTAGGAAGACCATAATGGGATGCCTAGCTCCAGACAATATTGTTACCATATAAATTTCCTATATATTTCCAATATTATAAAGCAATATGGTGCCTACATTGGATTTATCTAGAAAGACCATAATGGATGCCTAGCTCCAGACAATATTGTTACCGTATAAATTTCCTACATATTTCCAATATTCTAAAGCAATATGGTGCCTACATTGGATTCATCTTAGGAAGACCATAATGGGATGCCTAGCTCCAGACATTATTGTTACCATATAAATTTCCTATATATTTCCAACATTATAAAGCAATGTGGGCCCTACATCGGATTTGTCTAGGAGACCATAATGGATTCCTAGCTTCAGAAAATATTGTGACGATGTAAATTTTTTTATCTATCTCCAATATTGGAATATTCACGCAAAACTCATCTTGATTCAATATTGGCAGGCTACTATTTTACAATATTGTAAAGCAATGTGGGCCCTACGTTGGATTTATCTAGAATGACTTCCAACAATGGAATATTTACATAAAATTTATCTTCATGCTACTTCAACTTAATATATACACGACGTTAATTTATATTTGAGACATAGCCATATTTTTCAGCTTCTCCAATTACTTACCAATGGCCGAACACAGTTTAAATATATATATATATTCCTAGAAAATGCTATTACCGTTTTTTCTGAACAAAGAGAATATTTATGAATCATAGTCAGTGAAATCGTCCGTAACTGAACGTGAAGAAATTTTCGTATCCCTACAAATGTTGATAGAGATTCGGCGACTTCACTTGAAGCGACAACAAACTTTACAAAACTATTCAGAATTTATTTCTGGTAATTATTCCCTACTTTCTAATGCACTAACAAGTCTAGAAAACAGAGATTTGACTTTTAACCGCTAACATTAAACGATAGCATTACGGATATTCGTAGCGCATGTGGCAATAAAGACCGTATCATTACAGACAAGTAGTGTGATTCTCTATTTACAGTAAATAAAGACTTCGGCATCGTAAAAAGCTTACAAATGAATTCCCTCTGGCACTACAAATTAAGAAAGTATGAATTACAAAATGGCTGAAATTGCATTATGGTTTTCATAATTTATATATTTCTATTATGTATATTGTCTGATAGAAATATAAATGGCAAACATTAGTCATGAAAAGTAACGAAACCTATACTAATTTGTTGGTAGTTCCTATATAAATAATAATGTTCATATTACAAAATTGGTTATTTATATTGTAAATGCCAATAAAACGACTTAAATAATAATGCCTATTTAATTACTTCTTTTACTATAAAGGAAGTATTGGATTCACCCAAAAATTCGAAATTGAGTTTTCAACGGATCTTCACGTTTTAGAGTCCCCTGATCCCAAAAAAACATATTTTTTTTCATTGGTCTGTCTGTGTGTGTGTCTGTCTGTGTGTCTGTCTGTGAACAGAATATCTCAAAAAACGAAAAGTGTACGGCGTTGAAACTTCATATATAAGTTTTTGTCTACTATCTAGATGAGACAGCAAGCTTTTGAAGAAAATCGCATAACCGGAAGTAGGTGTTTACTCTTGTGATTTTTCAGTTTTTTTCGATTTTTTCAAAAACGGCTCTAACGATTTTTTTTAAACCTTTACATTTTACTTACATTTTTAATGTGTATTGATGTGAGATAGGTGATTTTTAAGTTGAATACTTCTAAAGTGGGTTTCTTTTGTTTTTTTTTTCTATTTTTTTTTATTAACTCCTATTTTAATAAAACACCCGGTATATTATTACATTTTTGAATTCACCTTAAAATTCTAGAGAAAATTTGTCTCTTCAACTAACACTCGATTTTGTACCGTTTTTGTAGAATTTGTAATTTTTTGAAAATTTTTAACAAATGGTTAAAAATTAAAATGAAATTTTGGCTAATTATAAGATCACTGTAAAAGGAAGTTGTGTGAGTGTATCACACCAAATTTTTTTATGTCTTTTTGCAAATGAATTTCGAATTCGCTGGAACACAGTATCAAAAATGTATCGAATCAAAAATATTCATCAATACTGCGAGGGTTAAAAATGTTAAGAGAACTGTTTTCATTGCTGCAGCAATTTAGGCCATGGCGAATTACAGTTTAAAAGGATGAGAAGTCAAAACTTTTAATTTTATTAAAAGCCGAAGAATTTCATGGACAATCAAGACATAATGTCGATGTTTAATTAATAATCTAATTATGATATGTGTTTAGTAAACATGCTCTATGTTGTATACACTTGTATGCAACTTATACTTGCTCCCTCCAAGTTCAAGTTTTTTTCCTATCCCCTTCGAGATTCCACTGTATTACGCAATTATTGTGGTTAATAAAATAAAAAATAGATTTCTCTATATGTATTTCTATCCAGTTGAAGTACTCATTATACCTACATTGAAGAGTATTTGGTTGTTCAATTTTTATACATTTAGTGCAATTTTTTAATTCTTTCACGGCAATTTAAGTGCCAATGGCCCCTCTGTCCTCACCCCCGTAATTATTTCCATTATTACACTTAGAAAGATTGTCGTCTCAAGGTCGGCAAGCTTAGTTCCACAGCCACATTTCTACCTGCTTCAACGAGAGGGTAATTGTCGGGCTCTTAAAGCTTCAAATGTTACTCGATTTCGATGCCACACTTCTCTTTGCGACCTGTGACTGAACGTTTTCCGCAAGTTTTCGCCCTTAGAAATAATCTTTAAGGTCAGTACTACTTTTATTCTTATTTTGTTATTATATTAATAAATATATAATATATGAAAAAACTCTATCCCCAGCAGTAACAACGTTGTATTCAGGACTTGGGAAAAAAAGAAAAAACTGCCCTTTTGTACCTTGAAAATTTACAACGTTATTGTTAGTAAGTTGTTTTCCATATATTTTGAAATGTAAGATGTATAGTGTGTTAATTTTTGTTACAGCTGCCGTGCGACGCCGTTTCCCAGATACAGATATGAGAAAGTCTGTATCACTCTTTTTGGCAACGGCAACGGACGTATAAAAATTATTTTGTGAATGTATATTTTATAACATTATAATTATATAGTTGGTTGGATATAAAAAAAAATTTATTTTTAACATCTCACCCATGATTATACTTAGAAAATATTGCATTTCTGTATATTGACTGAAATATCTAGTATTTAATATTTGTAAATTATAAATGAACTATACAGGGTGGACCAAATTAAGGGCATAAGCATTAAGCATTTACTTCTCGAGTTATTTCCAAAAATGTAGATTTTTTGTACCAATCGAAGGAAATTCAACTCTCAACAAAAATACTGCAATACATTTTTTGACACGAAAATAACAGGAGGTATTTACAAAATAACTGTTTTTAAACCCATTAAAATCAAGTAGCCGTGGAACAGAACAAAAAATGGCAATAATGTAGTCCAGATCGTCCCACAATTTATCCAAAAATCATAGTAAGCCGTTTACTTTATTGTTATTCTGTAACAAATTATTATTCTGTTCCATGGATACTTCATTTTAAAAGGTTTAAAGCAGTCATTTTAAAAAAACTCCGTTATTTTCAATTTTTAAGAAGGATCTAAAAAGAATAAATATGATTATCAATATAGAATAAATATTGGTCAAGAATGTAGATTCAGTGTTTTTCAACAATGTAGGATAAATATTGATGGCCAATATAGAATACATATTGGAGTTCAATATAAATACCATATATAAAAGCGTTTCATTCCAATGTTTTGCCAATGTTGGCAGCCAACATGGCTCCAATCAGGCTGCGCTGCTAGGGTACTATATTTGTCATCTACATAGGATAAATATTGGTGGCCAATGTTGAATAAATATTTGTCACCAATGAAGGTTAAATATTGATCGCCAATGTAGAATACATATGGAGTCCAATATAAATACCAAATATAAAAACGCTTCATTCTAATGTTTTACCAATGTTGGCAGCCAACATGGCTCCAATCAGGTTGTGCTGCTAAATGTACTATATTTGTCATCTATATAGAATAAATATTGGTGGCCAATGTCGAATAAATATTTGTCACCAATGTAGGATAAATATTGATCGCCGATGTAGAATAACATATGGGAGTCCAATATAAATACCATATATAAAAACGTTTCATTCCAATGTTTTGCCAATGTTGGCAGCCAACATGGCTCCAATCAGGTTGTGCTGCTAGGGTTGTGTTATAGTCCTCGGTGCACCGCACCTCGTGCTATAACTTTTATGCCGCGGGCCAATAACGCTTCTTTTATGCCCATAAATAACTAATCTGTATAGAGGGCTAAAACAGGCGTTTTTGACCCACAGCGTGAGCCAGAAACAGTATGTTACGCCTGAGGTACTTACAAAACTGTATGTACAATCGAAATTGTATTTATAAAGGGATATCCAGATTTTATAAATCGTTGCCAATAAAAACAAGACAATTCTTACAGTTATTTTAGCTGGTTTTTATTAAAATATGTATATCAACAGAATAATATCCCAAATGACATCACCAGGCTTTTTATTAACGTAAAATTCTAGTAGATTTAATACAAAAAGAAAGAACATTTAAAAACTTAATAATACCTAATTAATAAACAATAAATTATGGAAATGTTGTTAAGTGTATTACGAGCCATGTAAGTGTCCGTTACAAGCTTACTTGCATGTCATATAAGTTTCACTTACCAAAAGAGTTACCCTTTTACCCTATGACAAAAAGGTAATATTATTTACATAAACAGGACGCGGGGCGTTATTGGTACGCATACGTTTTAAACGCAGGGACAGTTAGGCGCCCACATGAATGAATTTCACTTTCACAATGTTACTCTATTACTTAGATGAAATAATTTATGTAACTAAACCTCTTTCCTAAATAGACGTATGAAACTACATCTAACCTAATCGAACGTAACCTACTCTAACATAATCTAACCTAACCTAAATTTTAGATTTTACACGAAAATTGCAACACGTGCAAAATAGATCTCTTTCACTGGTCGAAAATTTTCTCACTTTTAGAAATCGCTCACATTTTGCGAATAATTAACACAAATAACTATAGTTTCTACGTTTGTTGTGAAAGAGTTAGCTATGTAACTATTTTCAGTTGGGTAATAAAGTATATGTCCACACCATGCTGAAACGTATTCACGTGGCGCCTAACTGTCCCCGCGCCCGAAGTTATGGCGCCTAAACGTATGCGCGCCTAATACCGCCCGCGTCTAAAGGCATCGTGCCTAAAGGCTCACGCCAAATTAGTGCGCCTAAATATCCTTTCTGTAAAGATCCGATCCAAGAATAATCCATTAAAAGTTACAAATGTGAAAAGAATGCAAAATATTCTTGCGTTGAGCTTAGAAGCAACATAAGATTGTGTAATTCATTACACCATAACTATAAATATGACATAGAAGTAGAATATGTTTTCTTTGTCTAAAAATTAACTATGCCACTGTTCTCCCATACTACGTATGCATCTTATTTAGGAAACACTTGAATGATACATTCGTTTCGATTAGTTCATACATTGCACGATATCAATTATTTTGATAAAATTTTTAGTAGCATTACTGAATTGTTTATTTTTTTGTATTATAGTATTTCCCTTGTCTTCTCTTTTTGGAGAGCATCTAGAACATCTATTTTTGAAATTAAAATTGACGATAGTAATCGTCATACTAAAACAGTCATTAAAAGTTATACGTAATTATTAATTAGAAATAGAAAAATATTTAATTAAATAACAAAAGTAACGGAACTCCAACTCAAAAAAAAAATGTAAGCGCTTGCAACCTATGATAACCAATACTACAGCTTTGAGGACTGCACACCAACGCAAACCGTATGGGGTTGAATAGTGTGACGTATTTCTGGCGCGAATTTTTAAAGTCGTATCATTCTCAAAATTGCTGCTTTAAAAGTAGCCCTGATCGACATATGGGTTAAGGTTAATATAAAATATTCAAGATCAAGCTTGCTGTAGCCTCATAAAGTTATAAGAAATATTTATGCCCAAAAATCGGAAGCTGTATTGTTTTTCTTCCATATTTTGAGGAATCTGGATTTAAAACAGTTTTAATAAATTTTTCCACGACCGGAGTAGAAGTCGGTCAAAATTGTGACAGAAGTAAAACATTTACTCCCTAGAGACTAAATAAACCAAAAATTTCCCTAGGGAGTTTTCATTATGACTGACACAACAATTATGTCAAATTCGAGATTATCAGGTTAGGTTTTGCGTCAACCTCGAATTTGACATAATTGTGAGCTCTTGTCATAATGACTTACAGTGCCACCAACTTTAAAATTTACCACAGGCTACTAATTTTAAAATAATTGTAACTAAAATGTCAATAAATGAGTTTAAAAAAACGGGTTTTTCGTTTTAAATCTCCTGCAACGTGAAAAAAATAGTATATGCAACTCGGAGAGAATGCTATTTTGCTTCAGTGCAATTGCACCTCAGCAAAATAACGTATTTCTCTCCTCATTGCATAATCTACTATTTTATGTTGCTTACACGTGAAGTTGCCGTGGCAGTCCATGCTTATATAGTCAAACGTTTAAATGACTGAATAAAAACTAAAGAAAATATACTCATACAAAATAATTAAAATTTTTATATTATTTAGAATACTCCTACTTATTTTCAAAAATATTAGAGCATATTATATGCATATATTATAACTTTGGGTGCATATACTCAACAAAAGGTATGAATATATATGCCCATATTGTCGTACATTTGAATGCTTATAATTATCAACTTTAGTCATAACTATTCGACCCCATTCCGGCCGAATCGTAGTTGTAAATCAGCTTAGTAAAAGTAGAACTTTAGCTCAAGCCAGACGAAGAGATTTATTTGGCCCATGGCAATATAGCAGACCGTCACCTTCAAATACTTTCTCAAACTAGTAGTATGTTTGTATTTGTTAAAAAAATGCAACATATTTCTGTAATTTTTATTTTGAACCGACTAGCGCTAAATGAAATATAACATTTCATGAAAAAAGCTATGCCATTATTTCAAGTGATTGAAAGGTGCAATCTTATTTGTTCCCGATATTTCGAAAAATATCCATCGGGTAGTACAATTTCTTATTATTGTTTACTTCTATTTGCAATACTTGCCTATTCATGTCATACATAATTGGTGTAATTTTGTGTTTCATTTTTATATTTTTATTGCATTTTTGTCAATTATTTTTTGTTTCGGCCAATTATAAACAACACTATCTTAACAATCTCTAGGTTAGCAGGATTTAAAAACAACAATGTAAGTGCTATTTAATTACATTTCCGCGTTTTCGTAAAAAAAGTATATGCACGACTACAAATATGTGATTATCTAATTGATTGCTACTCACCTTGAGTGTTTGTAAAAAACATAACATAGCTTTAGTATCCATCGAGTTTGACTAGTGAAAACACGTAGATATAATGACTTACATTGACAACGTAAGCATG
>CALNHX010010417.1:0-40479 GCA_940337035.1 Agriotes lineatus
TATGTATACAGGGTGTTATTTAAGTACGTGGCCAAACTTCAAGAGGTAGTTCTTTGAGTGATTCTAAGACGAAAAGTTTATATAAACATAGGTCCGGTAATGCTACGTTTTCAAGATACAGGGTGTCAAACTTTTTTTAAAAAATCATTTTTTCGTAAAAATTTTAATATCCTTCTGCCAATTTTGTTGAAATTTGTCAGTGTTATTTATGGTAGAAAGGGGCTAATTTAGCCTTAACTAGATTAAAATTATTAAGTTCAGTGCATCCCGGGGGGCACCTTAACCAATATTTTTGACAAAAAAATGTGCGCCACTAACTTCTTTAGAACTTTTATATTCTTTTTCGCATTAAGTAGTTAAAAATACAACTTTTTTGTCTCTTTATTTTTTTCGTATCTTGCTCCGTTTTTGAGAAAAAAAAATAAAAATCACTTTATTGCATGTCCCTGGGACAACATAATAAAAAACTAAAACTACCAAACTATTAAAAACTGGGGTGTACCTGTTATTTTTTTTTCATATCAATGTCTATTTAGTCTTAGAAGTTGTTATAACAATTAATGCTAGCTAAAAAATATTTTTTGTGTTTCATTAATTATTAAAAAATGTTTCTTTGCTGTCCGTGGACATGCAATAGTTATTTTTATTTTTTTTTCTCGAAAACGGAGCAAGATACAAAAAAAAACAAAGAGACAAAAAAGTTGTATTTTAGCTGATTAATGCGAAAAAAAAAATATAAAAGTTCTAAAGAAGTCAGTGGCTCACACTTTTTTGTCAAAAATATTGGTTAAGGTGCCCTTCAGGACGCTACTGAACTTAATAATTTAATCTAGTTAGGGCTAAATTAGCCCCTTTCTACCATAAATAACACTGACAAATTTCAACAAAATCGGCTGAAGGATTATTAAAATTTTTACGAAATATATTTTAAAAAAAGTTTGACACCCTGTATCTTGAAAACGAAGCATTACCGGACCTATGTTTATATACACTTTTCGTCTTAGAATCACTCAAAGAACTACCTCTTAAAGTTTGGCCACGTACTTAAATAACACCCGTATATACTACATATGTACTTACATTTTTAGCTATCCTCATCTGGGTGTGCAAATCGCTAGTTAGAATCCGTGCTTAATTACCGCTAGGCTATCAATATTATTTTCATTGGTCTGTAACCTGCCGTAATTTTATAGGAAACATCCGTCAATTGTAATGCGTACCGGGTCTAGGCTCAGCTGTCCGAACCGAGCTGTAATCGTATTGTTTGTGTTTATTACAGCAGCATTATAGCAGTATCATTCCAAGAACGTAAAAATAGCAGTTGTACTTTGTGTGACGAGTACGCCCAGTTCTCAAAAGCTTCTAGAGGGCTGTTTTTTGTTGAAGCTTTCCGATGACAAGCCAATGAAAACAACTTCGATGGCGCCTCATTATGTTTCTTGTACATATTAAGTTTACTGTTGCAAATAAATACTTCCTCTATCAGTCTAATGTCACATCCATGTCATGTTACCTGGTATTTTTGCGCTAATTGAGCCATTACGTCGGTTATCGGCTAGCCGCATTTTTCATTTCTGTATGGATATTGGAAAACTTTGCAGCTGGGGATTCGATGTGATTGCCGAAAAATAGATAATACATATGATTTCTGGGGGCAATTTTTAGATGGTGGGTTAGATTGTCATTTGTGCATATGATTTCCTGGAGTTTTGGCTACATTTGGAGTTTCTTGAATATTATGAATACTTTCGCTCAGCCTTAAGATATGTTGTGTGGAATTGCTGAAACTAATCTACTGATGTTAGAATACGACATTGTTTCTATGCAAACCCTCACTTCTGACCGCATTCCACCTAGGTAAGTTACCTGTATTTCGCTTCTGGACGTCGTCTTAGATTTTATGTATTTTCAGATATTTTAGTACCTCGTTCTGCCTGGTGAACCAAATTGTAAGCAATTTTGTGTCTTTCTATTACCTTTCTGCTTTTGAGACTGGTCGATGTGTTTTTTCTCTCGTGAGAATTGCGAAACGGTAACGGACTGACGAAAGGCCTGCCACCCGACTTTGTAGATATCTTTAAGCGTCTTCGTCGATAAAACCCCAAGATCAGAAATCTTCGTAGCTTCTTCATGGTCGCTGGCTCCTCGTATATTACAGTAGTGTAGGTAGAGGCGTTGTTACATCAACAATTGCCGATGGTAAATCGGAACATGCTCGCACTAACTCAGGAGAAGGGGTCCGTGGGCAACTTACCTTCCAAAAAAACTACAGATCGAACGGATAAGGGCGCCAAGGGGTTTGCAGCCTTATGTTCCACTCGTTCGTTTAAGCAAAAAAACCACTAAACTCGCTCAAGATAGCAATGCAACGTAAACAATAAAACAAAACCCACAGGGTGATAAATCGTATAATATTTCTAATATTTAATGTATCGGATAACAGGGAGGCATGAAATTGTTTTGTAATTACTGGCATAAAGTACACAGACAAGACTAGCACAAAATAAATATGTATCACAGCAGGCAAATATATATCACATTATTACTTATTTCATAAATTCAATCGGGTGCATCCGAAATTGCAGCTAGGCTGACGGCCTCGTAACTAATTTCTAAATGAGCTTACTTTCAGCACTAACTTTGGCCAAAACACATTAATTAATAGCACCCCGACGGCTAAGAGAATGTCACCGTTGTACTGCGTTCCATTTTTTGTATGTATCAAGTTAATAATTTACGGATACCCACGTAAGCAATCAGATCTGTCTGCCCTATGGAAATAAGCAACTGCTGAATACTGTTCCAGCTATTTTAATTAATCCGAAGGAGCATGGAACTATCGCAACTAGGTTTGCCACTCGCTCAGCGAAATTTCAATCCAAAATGAGTTTCGGCGAATTTACTTTAACATAAACACAGCGAGAGCTCGCACTTCGTGTGACACCTGATTATAACAATTACTTGCGGTGAAGCCGCTAATAACAGAACCCTATATGAATTGCTAAACAAGATAACGCAGGCAATTGAAAATTCCAGTGCATCCTAGCAGTTAACGAACATAATACAATGCCGCACAACGAAATCGTTTGAGAGTTCATATAACAAATTGCAAAATAATCGAGGTAGGTTTCAAACCAGGCTCGGCCTCACGAGGTCACTCCAAACACCAGGGGGCTGCTCCTACGGGAAGCTGTGAGCCACCGCGACCAGGACTCTGCATCAAATCTCTCCGAGGGGCGTGCGAAGAACTACAGCCATCGACTTTGGGATGATCTCAGCCCAAAGCAAGGAGGATCTCAGCCCGAAGCAAGGAGCCAGAAAAGTCTGATATTCGCCTAACAGAAAAATGTGCTTTACACAAACAGAGGTTTTGGTAACTTTTCTGGCCCATCGACGGAAAGGATGTTAAAATAGCGGCTGCCACAACAACTAGGTTCTTTGGGCGTCCTTTACGAACCCTTCTTCAGTTCAGCTCCTACATGGGAGACGATGCACCTCGAAGATTGTCCAAACAAACAATTTAGCGGGCAGACATCTTAGCAAGCAACTTTTCACGAAAACCGACGCTTCCCTAACGCCATCTCACGACAACGGCGGAAGTTATTGGTGCCGATAATACAGAGCCATGAACCGGTATTTTAAATACGAACTTTCCAAAGAGAAAATAGAAACCTGTGTTTCCACTAGATCTGTTTCAATTGCGGATTGTATTGTTCGAGAAACAACGAAGGTTGCCTGCTATCAGGCGGAGAGTACTGCATAATTACGAGAAAACAATTCATTGTTTCAACTCCCCCCCTTTCTTAAAGAGGTTTGACCTCAAACATCCAAACTACAACCATATAAACCACGAAAACCCGCACCTCAGAACAACAACTACTGGTGTGGACAGAGGTGACACCCAGAGGACCTTGAAGCCAGAACGACCCACACGACAGGATCGAGTCTACTCGTCGCTGCGAGGTGGAGAGTGCTGCGCCGGTGAGCAGACCCGTGACGACCCATCGCGGAGGCGGTCCCAGACCCGAGACCCCCCCAAACATCATCCAAGACCACACCAAGTACCCGCCCCCTTGAATACTTCCAAAACAAAAAAACCCCGAGGTGGAAGATACCCCGGCAGTTATGGTACTGCTAGACCGAAATAGGACTACAAAAACAAACTAAGAGAACGATCAGGGTTCTTCTTTTGACGATCGTGAGGAGAAGGTAACCCCGGGAAAAGAGGATCTGAAGGAGATCAGTGAAGCGACAGGCAGAGCCACATTTATGCTCCTCACCAATCATACTGGTTGAGGGTCCCTCCCACACCGCGTACGGAGGGGACAAAGGTCCCTACAACCTTTACCTCATGCATTCCGAAGACTCCATTCACGCTCAAGTCACAATCATACCAGATCAAAGAGAAAGTCAGAAAAATAGGAAAGCAACTCATGGGCCCACCACATTCATGCCAAAGACCATATACACTGAAACGAAAAGGAAAAGGGATAGGTAAATGTCGGAAGGAAAGAAGGCGAAGAATGAAGGACTGATCGTCTCGACACAAACTAAATCATTCACCAGAAAAATCTGTGAACAATAATCCCGAACTATCGGAAACTCGCTCGTACGAACCAAAGACGTTCACCAGGAAAATATGTGAACAATGATCCCTCACTAACGAAAACTTAATCGTACAGCAAAAAAAAAGGTTCACCAGAAGAATCTCGTGAACGATAACTCCGTTTTAACGGAAACAAACCTAACACTGAACAACCAACTACTCGCGAATGTTAACCTAAACCCAACAAGTACTAGTGTCAAGCAACCCAAAATCCCTCAAATGACGTAAACGGTACATAACCTAAATAAATATTGCAAGACACCAGGTGCTAACCAAACGACACCTACAAAACTCACATTCGCAAGCATTCAGCTACCCTAATGCTAAAGAGACGGGGAGAACAAGATGATATAGCTCCCTATACTCTAAAATGGGGAAAACAAGATGATAATGATCCCTATAGTGACCTTCCCTGCGTGCCCAACCAACCCACCCTATACTCTAAAAAAAAAGGAAAAGCAAGATGACAATGCTTCCTATCGTGACCTTCCTGCGTGCCCAACCAACCACCCTATAACACGCTCACTCTAAATCCTCATCTTCATGAACCTTTAAATCCTGTACATGCCACGAACCTAAACTCCGACGAGTCTCAAAATCCTCCAGCTCATACACATTCGGCGATACCTTTTGTCTAACACGCATTTGATAAACTTGGGAGTCAGCTTGGCAGCCACGTAATCGGCCTTATTCGAGAGGGTATAATTCCTCTTCCACACAGTCTGACCTAACTCTAACTAACTGGTCGACGCCTCAAATTATAACGCTGAGTGCTGGTATGGAAAGCCTTATCGAGACGCGCCTTAACAGTAGCATAAATGCTCCTCAAACCCTTAAGATGTTCGTTAAGATCGGTCCGATCGTGGAAATCAAGAGGTTGGTTGCCCTGGTCCCGAAGTCGATGCATCTTCCCCGACAAACACGGTTCTCTACCAAAATTCAAATAGGCTGGGGAATAACCTGTAACTTCATGTACCGCTGTACGTAACGCATAACCCAACTGTGGTAACTTCTCATCCCATGTTCGATGATCGTTGTTAACATAGGACCGTATCATGGTCTTGATGACTCGATTCACCCGTTCACATGGGTTTGCCTGTGGATGGTAATTGGCATTATACACAATCTTGCTGTCCATAGCGCTTGGCTAAATCCCGAAATGCCTTACTGACGTACTGCTTCCCATTATCACAAATTATCCTCTCGGGAGCACCAAAGACCAACATAACCTCATTCTCAAGATGTTTAACCACCGCCGCACTCGTAGCTGTCTTCAGAGGGAACATCATTGCATACTTCGTGAAACAATCGACAACAACCAAAATAAACCGATTACGCTTAGCTGACACCGGAAGCGGACCTACCAAATCAGTACAGATAACCTCCCAAGGAAGAGAAAGAATACGCTTGTGCATTTCACCATAAGGTTTCCTCTGGTCGGGTTTCTGGAAAGTACACACTGGGCATCTACGAACGTAACGGGCCACATCGATGTTCATCTTTGGCCAGTAATAACGAGCTGAAACACGCCTAAGAGTTTTGAAATAACCAAAGTGTCCAGCCGTCGGCTCATCATGATTCTCCACTAAAACTTTAGCACGTAAAGACTTTGGAACCACCAGCTTCCAATCACAATCCCTATTCAAGTTAGGAGACCCTGCATGCGTTAACTTAAAGATGTTATTGCCCTCCACACGCCACTGGGGAAAATTGTGGGGGGTTTCGACAATTCTTGCCCTAAGCTTCGTATACCACTGGTCCTGGTCGGCTTCTTGAATCTCAATTGCTGCTATAGCCCTAGACAACGCATCCGGTACTACATTCTCAGATCCCTTACGGTAACTAATCGTGAAATCGTAACCCTGTAACCTTAACGCCCAACGAGCTAAACGACCTGATGGATTCTGTAGCTTCCATAACCACAATAGAGAATGGTGATCGGTGACAACATGGAATTGGACTCCTTCCACATACGGGCGGAACTTCTCGATAGCCCATACCACAGCGAGACACTCGAGCTCGGTTGCTGAAAACTTTTTCTCCTGGTGAGTCAAACTCCTGCTAGCATAGGCAATAACACGCTCTTCCCCTCCGATCTTCTGGGTGAGTACGCAACCTAAACCAACTTGTGAGGCATCGGTCTGCAAGGTGAAAGGTTCCTTGAAATCCGGACAAGTCAAGATAGGGGCCGAAACTAGACACTGTTTTATGTCTTGAAATGCTGCCTCGGCCTCAGGATTCCAGCTAAAGGTCGCCGACTTCCGCGTCAATCGATGAAGTGGTGCCACACGAGAAGCAAAATCTCTAACAAACCTCCTATACCACGAGATGAGCCCTACAAAACGCCGGACATCCTTACTAGACTTTGGAGTAGGATAATTCACCATACACTCAACCTTAGACGGATCTACTCGCAAGCCTTGCCTATCGATGACATAACCTAAATATTTCAGTTGCGATTTCACAAACTCACACTTCTCGGGATTGACCGTGAGTCCAGCCTGTAACAATCTGGTGAAGACCTTTTGCAGAATCTCTAAATGCATCGTGAAGGTAGGGGTGGCCACAATGATATCATCCAAATAAACTGACACGTAAGGTGTTAAGTCAGAACCCAACAGCTGGTCTACCAAACGCTGAAAAGTCCCGGGGGCATTATGTAACCCGAACGGTAATCTACGGAACTGGTAGAGCCCCTTACCAGGAACGACAAATGCTGTCTTCTCCTTGCTGCTCTCCTCCAACTCCACCTGCCAATAAGCGGACTTTAAATCAATGGACGATAAGTATTGGGCGTTAGAAAGCCTATCAAGAATGACGGACATATACGGCAAAGGGTACGCATCCCGCTTGGTCACGCTGTTCACCTTCCTGAAATCTACGCAGAACCGATATTCCCCGCTGGACTTCTTGACCATCACCACTGGTGAGCTCCATGGCGAAGAAGAAGGTTCAATGACTCCCAACTCTAACATGGTGTCAATTTCCTGGTCAATCTTTTCCTGAATATAGGGCGACACCGGATAGTAACGCTGTTTAATAGGAAGGGCATCTCCCGTGTCGATAACATGCTTGACCCCTTTGGCACAACCTAAGCCTGGCTTCATCTGCTGGAAAAAATGTGCCACCAAGTCATCTAAGGCTTGAGCCTCCCCACTGGTTAGGTCCTCTTTCATGCGGATGGCGTTGACGACCGCCTTATTACCAAAATCCCAAGTATTCTTCCTAAAGTGCGGAACCAGATCCATTCCCTTCCAAAAATCAATGCCTAAGATGATGTCCTCGGCGACATCCTGAATTACTACGGCCTTAATAACCTTGACCTTATCTTTCAACCTAAAGGGTACATAAATTTCTCCCAGCGCTGTACAAGATCGACCATCAGCTACCGTAACCGAAGAGTAACTGCTCTCTAATGTAAGTCCTATGTCCTGTAATTTCTTCCAACCGGCTCCTCCAATCACAGTTCGACTAGCCCCGGAATCCAACAGACACACGAATGATATTCCATAAACCTCCACCTGTAAGTAAGGACGAGGATCCCCTTTTCGATTAGAGAAAGCACTAAAAACTCTGGCCCTCCGGCCCTGAAAATTAACAGAACTCGAACTCCACGATGAATTTGCCGACTGCCCTCTTAAGATCGACGTCCGGCTACCCGACGACCTTGTGCCTCGTTTCCCGAACACTTCGGACAAGTACTCTTCACTACACCTGTAGCGCCACATGAAAAACAAAAACGTCTCGTTCGAGGTTTAGAACACCTAGTAAAATTGTGACCAGTCTCCAGACAATTCCAACATTTCCTCGCTGGGACCACAGTATCAATAGATTCAACACGAGCCTTGGGAGTTTTACCATTAGATGGACAAGCTAAGTCGGGTTCCAAAAAATCAACCTTATTGACCGTAGGTGTTCGATAACTAGTTGCCAGATCTTTAGTAGCCTCCAACTTCTTGCACAACTGCAATAATTCCGAAACGCTATGATAATCCTGTAAAGCAACCCCCCTAATGAAAAATGGATCGATGTTACGTCGAATCACCGTTAATTTCTCCCGCTCTGATGGTGGGTGAGATAGCCTAGAAAACAAGTTCACCATACAAGCGAAATAATTTCCAACTTTTTCCTGAGGACCCTGGACCCGCGCCCTAATTTCATTCCACAGTTCGACTTCATAGTCGAACGGCAAGTATTCCTCCCTCAAACAACGAATAAAGTCGTCCCACGAGTTGATCTGACCCCTAACAGAACGATACCAGATCAATGCGCTACCACACAGCAAGTCGATGATGGCATTCTTCAAATCTGCTGGAGCGACTCCTCGGGCGACCCGTAACTCTTCCACTCTTTCAATGAAAGCGTTTACGCTAAGTCCAGTATTATCCCCACTGAAAGAAATACCCCACTTGTGGACTGGTACAACCTTACAGCTAGCGTTAGAATTGCTTGAAGGCGGCTGAGTAACATTAACAGCAGCGGCAGAACTTCCCACTCCTGCTGGAACCAAAGGATCTCCCGCAGGTTGACCTAATTTGTCTAAATTGTCCTCAATGCAATTCAGTTGATCTACTACCTTGTTGATCGACTTCTCAAGGCCGACCTCCTTATCTGAAACGACCAACCTACTCAAACGTCCATATAAATGTCGAAGTTTGGATGAGACAACCCTAAACTCATTTTGTTCCGGAGACCTAATCGTACTAATAAAGTCTGCCAACTCAGTGGTCTTCTTATCGCAGACCTCAATCTCTTTCGCAACATCGGCCACAAAATTCGGTGCTAGTGGAAGTTCCCCAAACTGTTCTTTCCCTAAAAATTCCTTTAATTTTTTCCTCATAGTAGCAACAGTCTCTCCCTTCAAGCTGGTACAACCCCTAACCGATAATTCATAAATAAGTTCGTCGCGAGCTAGACGATGAGGATCCATGATCACAATCAATAAATACAAACGACTACTTAATACACTAACTTCAACTAATCGATTAAATATTTATACCTTAACAATAGCATGCACCAACAAAGGTTCACCAAAATCCCCAATTACACCTAAATGTACCTCAATATACCTAAATATACCTAAATGCCAAAATCCAAAATCTATCATGCACCTAATGTACCAAAAAAATATGGCTCGAATGCCAAATATGCTACCAAGCAAAAATCCAAACGTTCGTAAGGTTGGAGAAAGTCCTACCATACGAATCCCTAAATCTCAAATAATGGCTTAAATGCCAAACCCTAAAATCCTATGCACGGATGGAGAATGTTCTAACAAATCTCGCAACAACGACACAACAATTCCAGCCGTACAAATATTCAACAATCGGTGCTTCGCAGCTCAAAAAAATATTCCAAACCAAATTCCCAAATTCGCACAAGACTCCTATAAACATATCCTGAAATAAACAAATTCGCCAAGACGAACAGGATGCAAGGAGTAACAAGGGCTAAGGTATAAACAATAACCAGTAATATACTCAATAAATAACATCAAACAATCCTAACTAAACATTTGCCAGTAATTACGGGATCCCTAACTAGAAAAGTTTCTCAAAAAATTGCCTTCACAGCGGGCGCCATTTTGTTACATCAACAATTGCCGATGGTAAATCGGAACATGCTCGCACTAACTCAGGAGAAGGGTCGTGGGCAACTTACCTTCCAAAAAAACTACAGATCGAACGGATAAGGGCGCCAAGGGGTTTGCAGCCTTATGTTCCACTCGTTCGTTTAAGCAAAAAAACCACTAAACTCGCTCAAGATAGCAATGCAACGTAAACAATAAAACAAAACCCACAGGGTGATAAATCGTATAATATTTCTAATATTTAATGTATCGGATAACAGGGAGGCATGAAATTGTTTTGTAATTACTGGCATAAAGTACACAGACAAGACTAGCACAAAATAAATATATATCACAGCAGGCAAATATATATCACATTATTACTTATTTCATAAATTCAATCGGGTGCATCCGAAATCGCAGCTAGGCTGACGGCCTCGTAACTAATTTCTAAATGAGCTTACTTTCAGCACTAAATTTGGCCAAAACACATTGATTAATAGCAAACCGAAGGCTAAGAGAATGTGGCCAAATTTAGTGCTGAAAGTAAGCTCATTTAGAAATTAGTTACGAGGCCGTCAGCCTAGCTGCGATTTCGGATGCACCCGATTGAATTTATGAAATAAGTAATAATGTGATATATATTTGCCTGCTGTGATATATATTTATTTTGTGCTAGTCTTGTCTGTGTACTTTATGCCAGTAATTACAAAACAATTTCATGCCTCCCTGTTATCCGATACATTAAATATTAGAAATATTATACGATTTATCACCCTGTGGGTTTTGTTTTATTGTTTACGTTGCATTGCTATCTTGAGCGAGTTTAGTGGTTTTTTTGCTTAAACGAACGAGTGGAACATAAGGCTGCAAACCCCTTGGCGCCCTTATCCGTTCGATCTGTAGTTTTTTTGGAAGGTAAGTTGCCCACGACCCTTCTCCTGAGTTAGTGCGAGCATGTTCCGATTTACCATCGGCAATTGTTGATGTAACATACGGAATAGCTTTATATTGATTATTTGCCATTTCTACTAGCACAAAAGATGCTGCTGAACGTCACTGTTGGCTTTGGCTGCTTTTTGAGATTTGCAATAATTTAATTCGACACCTAATAAGCTGCTGAAGCCTTTATTTTAACTAAATTAATATACAAATTAGAGCGAGGAAACTTGCAGGATTTATAGTAAATGAAAAATACAATTTATCTAACTCCATCGGCGTTTTACAGCCACCAAATTTGAATATCTAGGTTGTGAAAAACCGAATGTGACGCCGTAGTGTACGGAATAGCTTTATATTGATTATTTGCCATTTCTACTAGCACAAGAGGTGCTGCTGAACGTCACTGTTGGCTTTGGCAGCTTTTTGAGCTTTGCAATAATTTAATTCGACACCTAATAAGCTGCTGAAGCCATTATTTTAACTAAATTAATATACAAATTAGAGTGAGCTAACTTGCAGGATTTATAGTGAATGAAAAATACAATTTATCTAACTTCATCGGCGTTTTACAGCCACCAAATTTGAATTGCTAGGTTGTGATAAACCGAATGTGACGCCGTAGTGTACGGAATAGCTTTATATTGATTATTTGCTATTTCTACTAGCACAAAAGATGCTGGTAAACGTCACCGTTTGCTCTGGCTGCTTTTTGAGCTTCGCCATAATTTAATACGGCACCTAATGAGCTGCTGAAGCCATTACCTTAACTAAATTAATATACAAATGAGAGCTAGGAATCTTGGAGGATTTATAGTAAATATAAAATACAATTTATCTAACTCCATCTGTGTTTTACGGCACCCAAATTTGAGTTTCTAGGTTGTGAAAAACCGAATGTGACGCCGTAGTGTACGGAATAGCTTTATATTGATTATTTGCCATTTCTACTAGCACAAAAGATGCTGCTGAACGTCACCGTTGGCTCTGGCTGCTTTTTAAGCTTTGCAATAATTTAATTCGACACCTAATAAGCTGCTGAAGCCATTATCTTAACTAAATTAATATACAAATGAGAGCTAGGAATCTTGGAGGATTTATAGTGAATATAAAATACAATTTATCTAACTCCATATGGGTTTTACGGCACCCAAATTTGAATTTCTAGGTTGTGAAAAACCGAATGTGATGACGTAGTGTACGGAATAGCTTTATATTGATTATTTGCCATTTCTACTAGCACAAAAGATGCTGCTAAACGTCACCGTTGGCTCTGGCTGCTTTTTGAGCTTCGCAATAATTTAATTCGACAACTAATAAGCTGCTGAAGCCATTATTTTAACTAAATTAATATACAAATGATAGCTAGGAAACTTGCAGGATTTATAGTGAATAAAAAATACAATTTATCTAACTCCATCGGCGTTTTACAGCCACCAAATTTGAATTGCTAGGTTGTGATACACCGAATGTGACGACGTAGTGTACGGAATAGCTTTAAATTGATTATTTGCAATTTCTACTAGCACAAAAGACGCTGGTAAACGTCACCGTTTGCTCTGACTGCTTTTTGAGCTTCGCCATAATTTAATACGGCACCTAATGAGCTGCTGAAGCCATTACCTTAACTAAATTAATAAACAAATGAGAGCTAGGAATCTTGGAGGATTTATAGTGAATATAAAATACAATTTATCTAACTCCATCTGCGTTTTACGGCACCCAAATTTGAATTTCTAGGTTGTGAAAAACCGAATGTGATGACGTAGTGTACGGAATAGCTTTATACTGATTATTTGCTATTTCTACTAGCACAAAAGATGCTGGTAAACGTCACCGTTTGCTCTGACTGCTTTTTGAGCTTCGCCATAATTTAATACGGCACCTAATGAGCTGCTGAAGCCATTACCTTAACTAAATTAATATACAAATGAGAGCTAGGAATCTTGGAGGATTTATAGTGAATATAAAATACAATTTATCTAACTCCATCTGCGTTTTACGGCACCCAAATTTGAATTTCTAGGTTGTGAAAAACCGAATGTGATGACGTAGTGTACGGAATAGCTTTATACTGATTATTTGCCATTTCTACTAGCACAAAAGATGCTGGTAAACGTCACCGTTTGCTCTGACTGCTTTTTGAGCTTCGCCATAATTTAATACGGCACCTAATGAGCTGCTGAAGCCATTATCTTAACTAATTTAATATACAAATGAGAGCTATGAATCTTGGAGGATTTATAGTGAATATAAAATACAATTTATCTAACTCCATCTGCGTTTTACGGCACCCAAATTTGAATTTCTAGGTTGTGAAAAACCGAATGTGATGACGTAGTGTACGGAATAGCTTTATACTGATTATTTGCCATTTCTACTAGCACAAAAGATGCTGCTGAACGTCACCGTTGGCTCTGGATGTTTTTTGAGCTTCGCAATAATTTAATTCGACACCTAATAAGCTGCTGAAGCCATTATTTTAACTAAATTAATATACAAATGATAGCTAGAAAACCTGCAGGATTTATAGTGAATAAAAAATACAATTTATCTAACTCCATCGGCGTTTTACAGCCACCAAATTTGAATTTCTAGGTTGGGATAAACCGAATGTGACGCCGTAGTGTACGGAATAACTTTATATTGATTATTTGCCATTTCTACTAGCACAAAAGATGCTGCTGAACGTCACCGTTGGCTCTGGATGTTTTTTGAGCTTCGCAATAATTTAATTCGACACCTAATAAGCTGCTGAAGCCATTATTTTAACTAAATTAATATACAAATGATAGCTAGAAAACCTGCAGGATTTATAGTGAATAAAAAATACAATTTATCTAACTCCATCGGCGTTTTACAGCCACCAAATTTGAATTTCTAGGTTGGGATAAACCGAATGTGACGCCGTAGTGTACGGAATAGCTTTATACTGATTATTTGCCATTTCTACTAGCACAAAAGATGCTGCTGAACGTCACCGTTGGCTCTGAATTTTTTTGAGCTTCGCAATAATTTAATTCGACACCTAATAAGCTTTTGAAGCCATTATTTTAACTAAATTAATATACAAATGAAAGCTAGAAAACCTGCAGGATTTATAGTGAATAAAATATACAATTTATCTAACTCCATCGGCGTTTTACAGCCACCAAATTTGAATTTCTAGGTTGGGATAAACCGAATGTGACGCCGTAGTGTACGGAATAACTTTATATTGATTATTTGCCATTTCTACTAGCACAAAAGATGCTGCTGAACGTCACCGTTGGCTCTGGATGTTTTTTGAGCTTCGCAATAATTTAATTCGACACCTAATAAGCTGCTGAAGCCATTATTTTAACTAAATTAATATACAAATGATAGCTAGAAAACCTGCAGGATTTATAGTGAATAAAAAATACAATTTATCATCGGCGTTTTACAGCCACCAAATTTGAATTTCTAGGTTGGGATAAACCGAATGTGACGCCGTAGTGTACGGAATAACTTTATATTGATTATTTGCCATTTCTACTAGCACAAAAGATGCTGCTGAACGTCACCGTTGGCTCTGGATGTTTTTTGAGCTTCGCAATAATTTAATTCGACACCTAATAAGCTGCTGAAGCCATTATTTTAACTAAATTAATATACAAATAATAGCTAAAAAACCTGCAGGATATATAGTGAATAAAAAATACAATTTATCTAACTCCATCGGCGTTTTACAGCCACCAAATTTGAATTTCTAGGTTGGGATAAACCGAATGTGACGCCGTAGTGTACGGAATAGCTTTATACTGATTATTTGCCATTTCTACTAGCACAAAAGATGCTGCTGAACGTCACCGTTGGCTCTGGATGTTTTTTGAGCTTCGCAATAATTTAATTCGACACCTAATAAGCTGCTGAAGCCATTATTTTAACTAAATTAATATACAAATGATAGCTAGAAAACCTGCAGGATTTATAGTGAATAAAAAATACAATTTATCTAACTCCATCGGCGTTTTACAGCCACCAAATTTAAAATTCTAGGTTGAGATAAACCGAATGTGACGCCGTAGTGTACGGAATAACTTTATATTGATTATTTGCCATTTCTACTAGCACAAAAGATGCTGCTGAACGTCACCGTTGGCTCTGGATGTTTTTTGAGCTTCGCAATAATTTAATTCGACACCTAATAAGCTGCTGAAGCCATTATTTTAACTAAATTAATATACAAATGATAGCTAGAAAACCTGCAGGATTTATAGTGAATAAAAAATACAATTTATTTAACTCCATCGGCGTTTTACAGCCACCAAATTTGAATTTCTAGGTTGGGATAAACCGAATGTGACGCCGTAGTGTACGGAATAACTTTATATTGATTATATGCCATTTCTACTAGCACAAAAGATGCTGCTGAACGTCACCGTTGGCTCTGGATGTTTTTTGAGCTTCGCAATAATTTAATTCGACACCTAATAAGCTGCTGAAGCCATTATTTTAACTAAATTAATATACAAATGATAGCTAGAAAACCTGCAGGATTATAGTGAATAAAAAATACAATTTATCTAACTCCATCGGCGTTTTACAGCCACCAAATTTGAATTTCTAGGTTGGGATAAACCGAATGTGACGCCGTAGTGTACGGAATAACTTTATATTGATTATTTGCCATTTATACTAGCACAAAAGATGCTGCTGAACGTCACCGTTGGCTCTGGATGTTTTTTGAGCTTCGCAATAATTTAATTCGACACCTAATAAGCTGCTGAAGCCATTATTTTAACTAAATTAATATACAAATGATAGCTAGAAAACCTGCAGGATTATAGTGAATAAAAAATACAATTTATCTAACTCCATCGGCGTTTTACAGCCACCAAATTTGAATTTCTAGGTTGGGATAAACCGAATGTGACGCCGTAGTGTACGGAATAACTTTATATTGATTATTTGCCATTTCTACTAGCACAAAAGATGCTGCTGAACGTCATTGTTGGCTCTGGATGTTTTTTGAGCTTCGCAATAATTTAATTCGACACCTAATAAGCTGCTGAAGCCATTATTTTAACTAAATTAATATACAAATGATAGCTAGAAAACCTGCAGGATTATAGTGAATAAAAAATACAATTTATCTAACTCCATCGGCGTTTTACAGCCACCAAATTTGAATTTCTAGGTTGGGATAAACCGAATGTGACGCCGTAGTGTACGGAATAACTTTATATTGATTATTTGCCATTTATACTAGCACAAAAGATGCTGCTGAACGTCACCGTTGGCTCTGGATGTTTTTTGAGCTTCGCAATAATTTAATTCGACACCTAATAAGCTGCTGAAGCCATTATTTTAACTAAATTAATATACAAATGATAGCTAGAAAACCTGCAGGATTTATAGTGAATAAAAAATACAATTTATCTAACTCCATCGGCGTTTTACAGTCACCAAATTTGAATTTCTAGGTTGGGATAAACCGAATGTGACGCCGTAATGTACGGAATAGCTTTATACTGATTATTTGCCATTTCTACTAGCACAAAAGATGCTGCTGAACGTCACCGTTGGCTCTGGATGTTTTTTGAGCTTTGCAATAATTTAATTCGACACCTAATAAGCTGCTGAAGCCATTATTTTAACTAAATTAATATACAAATGATAGCTAGAAAACCTGCAGGATTTATAGTGAATAAAAAATACAATTTATCTAACTCCATCGGCGTTTTACAGCCACCAAATTTGAATTTCTAGGTTGGGATAAACCGAATGTGACGCCGTAGTGTACGGAATAGCTTTATATTGATTATTTGCCATTTCTACTAGCACAAAAGATGCTGCTGACCGTCACCGTTGGCTCTGGTTGCTTTTGAGCTTCGCCATAATTTAATTCGACACCTAATAAGCTGCTGAAGCCATTACCTTAACTAAATTCATATTCAAATGAGAGCTAGGAATCTTGGAGGATTTATAGCGAATATAAAATACAATTTATTTAACTCCATCTGCGTTTTACGGCACCCAAATTTGAATTTCTAGGTTGTGAAAAACCGTATGTGACGCCGTAGTGTACGGAATAGCTTTATATTGATTATTTGCCATTTCTACTAGCACAAAAGATGCTGCTGAACGTCACTGTTGGCTTTGGCTGCTTTTTGAGCTTTGCAATAATTTCATTCGACACCTAATAAGCTGCTGCAGCCATTATTTTAACTAAATTAATATACAAATGATAGCTAGAAAACCTGCAGGATTTATAGTGAATAAAAAATACAATTTATCTAACTCCATCGGCGTTTTACAGCCACCAAATTTCAATTTCTAGGTTGGGATAAACCGAATGTGACGCCGTAGTGTACGGAATAACTTTATATTGATTATTTGCCATTTCTACTAGCACAAAAGATGCTGCTGAACGTCACCGTTGGCTCTGGATGTTTTTTGAGCTTCGCAATAATTTAATTCGACACCTAATAAGCTGCTGAAGCCATTATTTTAACTAAATTAATATTCAAATGATAGCTAGAAAACCTGCAGGATTTATAGTGAATAAAAAATACAATTTATCTAACTCCATCGGCGTTTTACAGCCACCAAATTTGAATTTCTAGGTTGGGATAAACCGAATGTGACGCCGTAGTGTACGGAATAGCTTTATACTGATTATTTGCCATTTCTACTAGCACAAAAGATGCTGCTGAACGTCACCGTTGGCTCTGGATGTTTTTTGAGCTTTGCAATAATTTAATTCGACACCTAATAAGCTGCTGAAGCCATTATTTTACTAAATTAATATACAAATGATAGCTAGAAAACCTGCAGGATTTATAGTGAATAAAAAATACAATTTATCTAACTCCATCGGCGTTTTACAGCCACCAAATTTGAATTTCTAGGTTGGGATAAACCGAATGTGACGCCGTAGTGTACGGAATAGCTTTATATTGATTATTTGCCATTTCTACTAGCACAAAAGATGCTGCTGACCGTCACCGTTGGCTCTGGTTGCTTTTGAGCTTCGCAATAATTTAATTCGACACCTAATAAGCTGCTGAAGCCATTACCTTAACTAAATTCATATACAAATGAGAGCTAGGAATCTTGGAGGATTTATAGCGAATATAAAATACAATTTATTTAATTCCATCTGCGTTTTACGGCACCCAAATTTGAATTTCTAGGTTGTGAAAAACCGTATGTGACGCCGTAGTGTACGGAATAGCTTTATATTGATTATTTGCCATTTCTACTAGCACAAAAGATGCTGCTGAACGTCACTGTTGGCTTTGGCTGCTTTTTGAGCTATGCAATAATTTCATTCGACACCTAATAAGCTGCTGAAGCCATTATTTTAACTAAATTAATATACAAATGATAGCTAGAAAACCTGCAGGATTTATAGTGAATAAAAAATACAATTTATCTAACTCCATCGGCGTTTTACAGCCACCAAATTTCAATTTCTAGGTTGGGATAAACCGAATGTGACGCCGTAGTGTACGGAATAACTTTATATTGATTATTTGCCATTTCTACTAGCACAAAAGATGCTGCTGAACGTCACCGTTGGCTCTGGATGTTTTTTGAGCTTCGCAATAATTTAATTCGACACCTAATAAGCTGCTGAAGCCATTATTTTAACTAAATTAATATTCAAATGATAGCTAGAAAACCTGCAGGATTTATAGTGAATAAAAAATACAATTTATCTAACTCCATCGGCGTTTTACAGCCACCCAATTTGAATTTCTAGGTTGGGATAAACCGAATGTGACGCCGTAGTGTACGGAATAACTTTATATTGATTATTTGCCATTTCTACTAGCACAAAAGATGCTGCTGAACGTCACCGTTGGCTCTGGATGTTTTTTGAGCTTCGCAATAATTTAATTCGACACCTAATAAGCTGCTGAAGCCATTATTTTAACTAAATTAATATACAAATGATAGCTAGAAAACCTGCAGGATTTATAGTGAATAAAAAATACAATTTATCTAACTCCATCGGCGTTTTACAGCCACCAAATTTGAATTTCTAGGTTGGGATAAACCGAATGTGACGCCGTAGTGTACGGAAAAGCTTTATACTGATTATTTGCCATTTCTACTAGCACAAAAGATGCTGCTGAACGTCACCGTTGGCTCTGGATGTTTTTTGAGCTTCGCAATAATTTAATTCGACACCTAATAAGCTGCTGAAGCCATTATTTTAACTAAATTAATATAAAAATGATAGCTAGAAAACCTGCAGGATTTATAGTGAATAAAAAATACAATTTATCTAACTCCATCGGCGTTTTACAGCCACCAAATTTGAATTTCTAGGTTGGGATAAACCGAATGTGACGCCGTAGTGTACGGAATAGCTTTATACTGATTATTTGCCATTTCTACTAGCACAAAAGATGCTGCTGAACGTCACCGTTGGCTCTGGATGTTTTTTGAGCTTCGCAATAATTTAATTCGACACCTAATAAGCTGCTGAAGCCATTATTTTAACTAAATTAATATACAAATGATAGCTAGAAAACCTGCAGGATTTATAGTGAATAAAAAATACAATTTATCTAACTCCATCGGCGTTTTACAGCCACCAAATTTGAATTTCTAGGTTGGGATAAACCGAATGTGACGCCGTAGTGTACGGAATAGCTTTATACTGATTATTTGCCATTTCTACTAGCACAAAAGATGCTGCTGAACGTCACCGTTGGCTCTGGATGTTTTTTGAGCTTCGCAATAATTTAATTCGACACCTAATAAGCTGCTGAAGCCATTATTTTAACTAAATTAATATACAAATGATAGCTAGAAAACCTGCAGGATTTATAGTGAATAAAAAATACAATTTATCTAACTCCATCGGCGTTTTACAGCCACCAAATTTGAATTTCTAGGTTGGGATAAACCGAATGTGACGCCGTAGTGTACGGAATAGCTTTATACTGATTATTTGCCATTTCTACTAGCACAAAAGATGCTGCTGAACGTCACCGTTGGCTCTGGATGTTTTTTGAGCTTCGTAATAATTTAATTCTACACCTAATAAGCTGCTGAAGCCATTATTTTAACTAAATTAATATACAAATGATAGCTAGAAAACCTGCAGGATTTATAGTGAATAAAAAATACAATTTATCTAACTCCATCGGCGTTTTACAGCCACCAAATTTGAATTTCTAGGTTGGGATAAACCGAATGTGACGCCGTAGTGTACGGAATAGCTTTATATTGATTATTTGCCATTTCTACTAGCACAAAAGATGCTGCTGACCGTCACCGTTGGCTCTGGTTGCTTTTGAGCTTCGCCATAATTTAATTCGACACCTAATAAGCTGCTGAAGCCATTACCTTAACTAAATTCATATTCAAATGAGAGCTAGGAATCTTGGAGGATTTATAGCGAATATAAAATACAATTTATTTAACTCCATCTGCGTTTTACGGCACCCAAATTTGAATTTCTAGGTTGTGAAAAACCGTATGTGACGCCGTAGTGTACGGAATAGCTTTATATTGATTATTTGCCATTTCTACTAGCACAAAAGATGCTGCTGAACGTCACTGTTGGCTTTGGCTGCTTTTTGAGCTTTGCAATAATTTCATTCGACACCTAATAAGCTGCTGCAGCCATTATTTTAACTTAATTAATATACAAATGATAGCTAGAAAACCTGCAGGATTTATAGTGAATAAAAAATACAATTTATCTAACTCCATCGGCGTTTTACAGCCACCAAATTTCAATTTCTAGGTTGGGATAAACCGAATGTGACGCCGTAGTGTACGGAATAACTTTATATTGATTATTTGCCATTTCTACTAGCACAAAAGATGCTGCTGAACGTCACCGTTGGCTCTGGATGTTTTTTGAGCTTCGCAATAATTTAATTCGACACCTAATAAGCTGCTGAAGCCATTATTTTAACTAAATTAATATTCAAATGATAGCTAGAAAACCTGCAGGATTTATAGTGAATAAAAAATACAATTTATCTAACTCCATCGGCGTTTTACAGCCACCAAATTTGAATTTCTAGGTTGGGATAAACCGAATGTGACGCCGTAGTGTACGGAATAGCTTTATACTGATTATTTGCCATTTCTACTAGCACAAAAGATGCTGCTGAACGTCACCGTTGGCTCTGGATGTTTTTTGAGCTTTGCAATAATTTAATTCGACACCTAATAAGCTGCTGAAGCCATTATTTTACTAAATTAATATACAAATGATAGCTAGAAAACCTGCAGGATTTATAGTGAATAAAAAATACAATTTATCTAACTCCATCGGCGTTTTACAGCCACCAAATTTGAATTTCTAGGTTGGGATAAACCGAATGTGACGCCGTAGTGTACGGAATAGCTTTATATTGATTATTTGCCATTTCTACTAGCACAAAAGATGCTGCTGACCGTCACCGTTGGCTCTGGTTGCTTTTGAGCTTCGCAATAATTTAATTCGACACCTAATAAGCTGCTGAAGCCATTACCTTAACTAAATTCATATACAAATGAGAGCTAGGAATCTTGGAGGATTTATAGCGAATATAAAATACAATTTATTTAATTCCATCTGCGTTTTACGGCACCCAAATTTGAATTTCTAGGTTGTGAAAAACCGTATGTGACGCCGTAGTGTACGGAATAGCTTTATATTGATTATTTGCCATTTCTACTAGCACAAAAGATGCTGCTGAACGTCACTGTTGGCTTTGGCTGCTTTTTGAGCTATGCAATAATTTCATTCGACACCTAATAAGCTGCTGAAGCCATTATTTTAACTAAATTAATATACAAATGATAGCTAGAAAACCTGCAGGATTTATAGTGAATAAAAAATACAATTTATCTAACTCCATCGGCGTTTTACAGCCACCAAATTTCAATTTCTAGGTTGGGATAAACCGAATGTGACGCCGTAGTGTACGGAATAACTTTATATTGATTATTTGCCATTTCTACTAGCACAAAAGATGCTGCTGAACGTCACCGTTGGCTCTGGATGTTTTTTGAGCTTCGCAATAATTTAATTCGACACCTAATAAGCTGCTGAAGCCATTATTTTAACTAAATTAATATTCAAATGATAGCTAGAAAACCTGCAGGATTTATAGTGAATAAAAAATACAATTTATCTAACTCCATCGGCGTTTTACAGCCACCCAATTTGAATTTCTAGGTTGGGATAAACCGAATGTGACGCCGTAGTGTACGGAATAACTTTATATTGATTATTTGCCATTTCTACTAGCACAAAAGATGCTGCTGAACGTCACCGTTGGCTCTGGATGTTTTTTGAGCTTCGCAATAATTTAATTCGACACCTAATAAGCTGCTGAAGCCATTATTTTAACTAAATTAATATACAAATGATAGCTAGAAAACCTGCAGGATTTATAGTGAATAAAAAATACAATTTATCTAACTCCATCGGCGTTTTACAGCCACCAAATTTGAATTTCTAGGTTGGGATAAACCGAATGTGACGCCGTAGTGTACGGAAAAGCTTTATACTGATTATTTGCCATTTCTACTAGCACAAAAGATGCTGCTGAACGTCACCGTTGGCTCTGGATGTTTTTTGAGCTTCGCAATAATTTAATTCGACACCTAATAAGCTGCTGAAGCCATTATTTTAACTAAATTAATATAAAAATGATAGCTAGAAAACCTGCAGGATTTATAGTGAATAAAAAATACAATTTATCTAACTCCATCGGCGTTTTACAGCCACCAAATTTGAATTTCTAGGTTGGGATAAACCGAATGTGACGCCGTAGTGTACGGAATAGCTTTATACTGATTATTTGCCATTTCTACTAGCACAAAAGATGCTGCTGAACGTCACCGTTGGCTCTGGATGTTTTTTGAGCTTCGCAATAATTTAATTCGACACCTAATAAGCTGCTGAAGCCATTATTTTAACTAAATTAATATACAAATGATAGCTAGAAAACCTGCAGGATTTATAGTGAATAAAAAATACAATTTATCTAACTCCATCGGCGTTTTACAGCCACCAAATTTGAATTTCTAGGTTGGGATAAACCGAATGTGACGCCGTAGTGTACGGAATAGCTTTATACTGATTATTTGCCATTTCTACTAGCACAAAAGATGCTGCTGAACGTCACCGTTGGCTCTGGATGTTTTTTGAGCTTCGCAATAATTTAATTCGACACCTAATAAGCTGCTGAAGCCATTATTTTAACTAAATTAATATACAAATGATAGCTAGAAAACCTGCAGGATTTATAGTGAATAAAAAATACAATTTATCTAACTCCATCGGCGTTTTACAGCCACCAAATTTGAATTTCTAGGTTGGGATAAACCGAATGTGACGCCGTAGTGTACGGAATAGCTTTATACTGATTATTTGCCATTTCTACTAGCACAAAAGATGCTGCTGAACGTCACCGTTGGCTCTGGATGTTTTTTGAGCTTCGTAATAATTTAATTCTACACCTAATAAGCTGCTGAAGCCATTATTTTAACTAAATTAATATACAAATGATAGCTAGAAAACCTGCAGGATTTATAGTGAATAAAAAATAGAATTTATCTAACTCCATCGGCGTTTTACAGCCACCAAATTTGAATTTCTAGGTTGGGATAAACCGAATGTGACGCCGTAGTGTACGGAATAGCTTTATACTGATTATTTGCTATTTCTACTAGCACAAAAGATGCTGCTGAACGTCACCGTTGGCTCTGGATGTTTTTTGAGCTTCGCAATAATTTAATTCGACACCTAATAAGCTGCTGAAGCCATTATTTTAACTAAATTAATATACAAATGATAGCTAGAAAACCTGCAGGATTTATAGTGAATAAAAAATACAATTTATCTAACTTTATCGGCGTTTTACAATCACCAAATTTGAATTTCTAGGTTGGGATAAACCGAATGTGACGCCGTAGTGTACGGAATAACTTTATATTGATTATTTGCCATTTATACTAGCACAAAAGATGCTGCTGAACGTCACCGTTGGCTCTGGATGTTTTTTGAGCTTCGCAATAATTTAATTCGACACCTAATAAGCTGCTGAAGCCATTATTTTAACTAAATTAATATACAAAAGATAGCTAGAAAACCTGCAGGATTTATAGTGAATAAAAAATACAATTTATCTAACTCCATCGGCGTTTTACAGCCACCAAATTTGAATTTCTAGGTTGGGATAAACCGAATGTGACGCCGTAGTGTACGGAATAACTTTATATTGATTATTTGCCATTTATACTAGCACAAAAGATGCTGCTGAACGTCACCGTTGGCTCTGGATGTTTTTTGAGCTTCGCAATAATTTAATTCGACACCTAATAAGCTGCTGAAGCCATTATTTTAACTAAATTAATATACAAATGATAGCTAGAAAACCTGCAGGATTTATAGTGAATAAAAAATACAATTTATCTAACTCCATCGGCGTTTTACAGCCACCAAATTTGAATTTCTAGGTTGGGATAAACCGAATGTGACGCCGTAGTGTACGGAAAAGCTTTATACTGATTATTTGCCATTTCTACTAGCACAAAAGATGCTGCTGAACGTCACCGTTGGCTCTGGATGTTTTTTGAGCTTCGCAATAATTTAATTCGACACCTAATAAGCTGCTGAAGCCATTATTTTAACTAAATTAAAATAAAAATGATAGCTAGAAAACCTGCAGGATTTATAGTGAATAAAAAATACAATTTATCTAACTCCATCGGCGTTTTACAGCCACCAAATTTGAATTTCTAGGTTGGGATAAACCGAATGTGACGCCGTAGTGTACGGAATAGCTTTATACTGATTATTTGCCATTTCTACTAGCACAAAAGATGCTGCTGAACGTCACCGTTGGCTCTGGATGTTTTTTGAGCTTCGCAATAATTTAATTCGACACCTAATAAGCTGCTGAAGCCATTATTTTAACTAAATTAATATACAAAAGATAGCTAGAAAACCTGCAGGATTTATAGTGAATAAAAAATACAATTTATCTAACTCCATCGGCGTTTTACAGCCACCAAATTTGAATTTCTAGGTTGGGATAAACCGAATGTGACGCCGTAGTGTACGGAATAACTTTATATTGATTATTTGCCATTTATACTAGCACAAAAGATGCTGCTGAACGTCACCGTTGGCTCTGGATGTTTTTTGAGCTTCGCAATAATTTAATTCGACACCTAATAAGCTGCTGAAGCCATTATTTTAACTAAATTAATATACAAATGATAGCTAGAAAACCTGCAGGATTTATAGTGAATAAAAAATACAATTTATCTAACTCCATCGGCGTTTTACAGCCACCAAATTTGAATTTCTAGGTTGGGATAAACCGAATGTGACGCCGTAGTGTACGGAAAAGCTTTATACTGATTATTTGCCATTTCTACTAGCACAAAAGATGCTGCTGAACGTCACCGTTGGCTCTGGATGTTTTTTGAGCTTCGCAATAATTTAATTCGACACCTAATAAGCTGCTGAAGCCATTATTTTAACTAAATTAATATAAAAATGATAGCTAGAAAACCTGCAGGATTTATAGTGAATAAAAAATACAATTTATCTAACTCCATCGGCGTTTTACAGCCACCAAATTTGAATTTCTAGGTTGGGATAAACCGAATGTGACGCCGTAGTGTACGGAATAGCTTTATACTGATTATTTGCCATTTCTACTAGCACAAAAGATGCTGCTGAACGTCACCGTTGGCTCTGGATGTTTTTTGAGCTTCGCAATAATTTAATTCGACACCTAATAAGCTGCTGAAGCCATTATTTTAACTAAATTAATATACAAATGATAGCTAGAAAACCTGCAGGATTTATAGTGAATAAAAAATACAATTTATCTAACTCCATCGGCGTTTTACAGCCACCAAAGTTGAATTTCTAGGTTGGGATAAACCGAATGTGACGCCGTAGTGTACGGAATAGCTTTATACTGATTATTTGCCATTTCTACTAGCACAAAAGATGCTGCTGAACGTCACCGTTGGCTCTGGATGTTTTTTGAGCTTCGCAATAATTTAATTCGACACCTAATAAGCTGCTGAAGCCATTATTTTAACTAAATTAATATACAAATGATAGCTAGAAAACCTGCAGGATTTATAGTGAATAAAAAATACAATTTATCTAACTCCATCGGCGTTTTACAGCCACCAAATTTGAATTTCTAGGTTGGGATAAACCGAATGTGACGCCGTAGTGTACGGAATAGCTTTATACTGATTATTTGCTATTTCTACTAGCACAAAAGATGCTGCTGAACGTCACCGTTGGCTCTGGATGTTTTTTGAGCTTCGCAATAATTTAATTCGACACCTAATAAGCTGCTGAAGCCATTATTTTAACTAAATTAATATACAAATGATAGCTAGAAAACCTGCAGGATTTATAGTGAATAAAAAATACAATTTATCTAACTCCATCGGCGTTTTACAGCCACCAAATTTGAATTTCTAGGTTGGGATAAACCGAATGTGACGCCGTAGTGTACGGAATAGCTTTATATTGATTATTTGCCATTTCTACTAGCACAAAAGATGCTGCTGACCGTCACCGTTGGCTCTGGTTGCTTTTGAGCTTCGCAATAATTTAATTCGACACCTAATAAGCTGCTGAAGCCATTACCTTAACTAAATTCATATACAAATGAGAGCTAGGAATCTTGGAGGATTTATAGCGAATATAAAATACAATTTATTTAACTCCATCTGCGTTTTACGGCACCCAAATTTGAATTTCTAGGTTGTGAAAAACCGTATGTGACGCCGTAGTGTACGGAATAGCTTTATATTGATTATTTGCCATTTCTACTAGCACAAAAGATGCTGCTGAACGTCACTGTTGGCTTTGGCTGCTTTTTGAGCTTTGCAATAATTTCATTCGACACCTAATAAGCTGCTGAAGCCATTATTTTAACTAAATTAATATACAAATGATAGCTAGAAAACCTGCAGGATTTATAGTGAATAAAAAATACAATTTATCTAACTCCATCGGCGTTTTACAGCCACCAAATTTCAATTTCTAGGTTGGGATAAACCGAATGTGACGCCGTAGTGTACGGAATAACTTTATATTGATTATTTGCCATTTCTACTAGCACAAAAGATGCTGCTGAACGTCACCGTTGGCTCTGGATGTTTTTTGAGCTTCACAATAATTTAATTCGACACCTAATAAGCTGCTGAAGCCATTATTTTAACTAAATTAATATTCAAATGATAGCTAGAAAACCTGCAGGATTTATAGTGAATAAAAAATACAATTTATCTAACTCCATCGGCGTTTTACAGCCACCAAATTTGAATTTCTAGGTTGGGATAAACCGAATGTGACGCCGTAGTGTACGGAATAACTTTATATTGATTATTTGCCATTTCTACTAGCACAAAAGATGCTGCTGAACGTCACCGTTGGCTCTGGATGTTTTTTGAGCTTCGCAATAATTTAATTCGACACCTAATAAGCTGCTGAAGCCATTATTTTAACTAAATTAATATACAAATGATAGCTAGAAAACCTGCAGGATTTATAGTGAATAAAAAATACAATTTATCTAACTCCATCGGCGTTTTACAGCCACCAAATTTGAATTTCTAGGTTGGGATAAACCGAATGTGACGCCGTAGTGTACGGAAAAGCTTTATACTGATTATTTGCCATTTCTACTAGCACAAAAGATGCTGCTGAACGTCACCGTTGGCTCTGGATGTTTTTTGAGCTTCGCAATAATTTAATTCGACACCTAATAAGCTGCTGAAGCCATTATTTTAACTAAATTAATATACAAATGATAGCTAGAAAACCTGCAGGATTTATAGTGAATAAAAAATACAATTTATCTAACTCCATCGGCGTTTTACAGCCACCAAATTTTAATTTCTAGGTTGGGATAAACCGAATGTGACGCCGTAGTGTACGGAATAGCTTTATACTGATTATTTGCCATTTCTACTAGCACAAAAGATGCTGCTGAACGTCACCGTTGGCTCTGGATGTTTTTTGAGCTTCGCAATAATTTAATTCGACACCTAATAAGCTGCTGAAGCCATTATTTTAACTAAATTAATATACAAATGATAGCTAGAAAACCTGCAGGATTTATAGTGAATAAAAAATACAATTTATCTAACTCCATCGGCGTTTTACAGCCACCAAATTTGAATTTCTAGGTTGGGATAAACCGAATGTGACGCCGTAGTGTACGGAATAGCTTTATATTGATTATTTGCCATTTCTACTAGCACAAAAGATGCTGCTGACCGTCACCGTTGGCTCTGGTTGCTTTTGAGCTTCGCAATAATTTAATTCGACACCTAATAAGCTGCTGAAGCCATTACCTTAACTAAATTCATATACAAATGAGAGCTAGGAATCTTGGAGGATTTATAACGAATATAAAATACAATTTATTTAACTCCATCTGCGTTTTACGGCACCCAAATTTGAATTTCTAGGTTGTGAAAAACCGTATGTGACGCCGTAGTGTACGGAATAGCTTTTGTTGGTACTATCCGTTCTGTACCGAACTACAGTCTCGCGTCGTTACGCGGCTAATGTGATATTCTAAGTATCATATAGAATATCATCTATTGTTTTTGTAAACCACACATTGGTGTATCGTGTTAATAAATAGTTGTCGCATCAGTGTTATCATTTCAGTTCACCCACTAGCGCAAATAATCCTCATAGGTTATGGGCCCAGCTAACGGTGTGAAATGAAGATAACGAAATCGCAGCCTGAATTTACTTGAACTGCATTCCTGAAATCATTTTTTGGTGACATACGTCATTCTCAAAAAGTCAACATGAATGCCGCAGGTACTGCGAGAATTGAAACTCTCAACAGAGAAAATTATGATACATGGCGGATGCATATGGAAGCTCTTCTCGTTAAAAACGACGCATGGGAGTTCGTCAACGGCACAAGAGTGAAACCAGAGGTTGTGGAGGCGGATGCCACGTCAATTCAAGCACAACAGCAGTGGATCACCCTTGACCAAAAGGCGAAATCTGACATAATTTTGTCGATCAGTTCAGCGGAGTTGAAACAGGTAAAGGGATGCAAGACTGCACGGGATGTATGGCTGAAGCTCGAAAGCGTTTACCAGTCGAAAGGGCCCGCGCGTAAGGCAACACTGTTAAAGCAGCTGACTCTTCAGCGGATGCGAGAGGGCGAAGATGTGCGAGAGCATTTACGTACGTTTTTCGATGTAGTTGATAAACTCAACAATATGGACGTCGATATAAATGCTGATTTACTCGCCATAATGCTTCTTTATAGTTTGCCGTCAAGTTTTCAAAACTTTCGTTGCGCGATCGAATCTCGAGACGATTTACCATCGCCGGAAACACTACGTGTAAAAATTATTGAGGAATCCGATGCGCGCAAAAGCGAAATGCATAGTGAAGTGCCGAACGCTATGGTGGTTCGTAAATTTACTCATAAAAGTAGAAACACACAGTTTAAAAATAAGTACAACAACGGCAAAGACTTGTCATCAACTATTAGATGTTATCGCTGTAAGAGGCTCGGTCACAAAGTCAGTGAATGCAGACAGAAGGACAATAAAGTATCACAAAGTGCGAAAAACGCGGAACACTTTCAGTGTTATACGTCGATGAGTCCGTATTCTTTAAAGAACTGTAAAGACATTGATAATGTATTCCAAGTACCCAGTACAATTGGAGACGGATCGTGGTGCCTAGACAGCGGTTGTTCTTCACATATTTGTAAAAATTCTAACGAATTTTTAAGCAAAGAAAGCGTCAACGCGGAAAAATTGCATTTGGCAAGCAGTGCTTCGACCGACATCAAGGCGCGCGGAAACGTTTTGTTTCAAGTACACGAAGAAGACGTAACTAAACAAATAGAGTTGACAAATACACTATTTGTGCCCGATCTTCGCATAAACCTTATGTCTGTGGGCAAAATCACTGACAAGGGGTATCGTGTAGTTTTTGAACAAAAATCCGCGAAAATCGTTAACAAAGAAGGTAACGCATTATTAACCGCAAGACGTGTAGACGGGTTATATATCATTCAAGCAGAAAACAATGACAGATGTATGGCATCGACTTTGTCAGATATCAACAAGCTTCGTCTCTGGCATCAACGCCTTGGTCACTTGAACGTGAAGGATCTTACTGATGCTGCGCGAAAGGGGACGATAAAGGGAATCGGCGTTGTTAGAGCTGATGAAACCTTTGTGTGCGATGTCTGTATTCAAGGAAAAATGGTGCGTGCTCCATTCCCAAAACGATCAAATCGACATACGAAATTGCTGGAGTTGGTACATTCAGACGTATGCGGCCCGATGAGAACAGAATCGTTGGGAAAGGCAAAATACTTCGTCACATTTATTGACGACAGTTCGAGATGGTGCGATGTTCGTTTTCTGGTTAAGAAGAATCAAGTCTTCACGGAGTTCCAGAAGGTCAAAACCTTGTTAGAAAAGGAGACCGGAACATCGATCAAGAGTTTGCAGTCTGATAACGGGACGGAATACAAGAACAAACTCTTTGATGATTATTTGGACGCTCACGGGATTCGTCGGCGATTGACAGTTCCAAACAATCCGGAACAGAATGGCGTCGCGGAGAGGAAGAATCGCACTCTCATCGAGATGGCGAGGTGTCTCCTCATTCAGTCCGGATTGCCAAAGGCGTTTTGGGCCGAGGCAGTGGCTACTGCCAATTATATACGAAACCGCAGTCCATCAAAATCATTAGATGGGAAAACACCATACGAAGTTCGATTTGGGAAGAAACCGGACGTGAGTAACTTTCGCGAGTTTGGCTGTAAAGTTTTCGTTTTGGATAGGTTGTCTGACAAGGGAAAGTTTGACGTTAGATCACGTGAGGGCGTTTTCCTAGGATACTCGGAGGAAATCAAAGGCTATCGCGTTTGGATCCCGAAAGAACGTAGAGTAGAGGTATCACGCGACGTGAAATTCCTGGAATACTCTTCGGAGATCCAAGGCAACCCCAAACTTCGAGACGATCATCGAGAGATGGACGTTACTTTAGCACCGCTTCGATTATCAAGTGATACGACTGAATCGAGTGTTGCAGTAGATATGGAACCTGAAAACGTAACAGCAGAAGAAACTGAAGGTATAGAACTCAAGTATGAATTCGATACTGACGCAGGCAAGAGCGAGCAGTCTGGAGAAGAAGACAATGAGCCTCACGTAACTGCAAAGCGAGGCCGCGGTAGACCCCGAAAAGGAAAAACAGGACTTACAGGTCGACCGAAAAAGGTATACAATATGCAAAATGTAAACCTTGCTGCTCTTGAATATAGTCTACTGGCCGAGGTAGATGTCGATTTAGCTGTTACAGGTCCATACGCTACGGAGTGGTACCATGCCATGGCCACCGAGTTAAAAGGTATCATTCAAAGTGGTACCTGGGTTATTGTAAATCGTCCATCACCTGGAGAGGTGATAGGGAGCAGGATGATTTTGAGAAACAAATACGGGCCAGATGGAACGATTCAACGGAGGAAGGCAAGAGTCGTCGCTCGGGGGTTCTCACAGCGCCCTGGTGTTGACTATGACGAAACCTTCGCTCCGGTTGCACGCCTGAGTTCTATTCGCCTTGCCACGGCATTGGCGTCTCAGTACGGAATGACGATTCATCAGTTCGACATTACTGCCGCGTACCTGAACGGTACGTTGACTGAAGAAATCTATATGGAAGTTCCGGAGATGACTGAGGAGACCCTGAGGTACATTGTTCGGACCGAGAAAGATAAAATCACAAAGAACAAGGCGGCGAAGATGCTGCAGGACCTTCAAGAGGGCGACAAGGTGTGCCTTCTTAAAAGGGCACTCTACGGCCTGAAGCAGGCTGGACGACGATGGTACGAAAGATTGAACAGCGAATTATGTGCTCTGGAGCTGTCACCGACTAAATCCGACTCATGTGTGTACGTCAGAGGTTCAGGGGGAGACTTGATGGTAGTAGTGATCTATGTCGATGACATCTTATTGATCTCACGGAATCCAAAAGACGTGACACAACTAAAAAGCAAACTCGCTGAGAGTTTTGGGATAAAAGATCTCGGTGAAGTCGGATGTTGCCTCGGAATAGAGTTTATCAAACGAAACGACGGATATACAATACATCAGCGGGGACACATCGAAGACATCCTACGACGATTCGGGATGGATGATTGTAAACCAGTGTCCACTCCAATGTCGGTTAATGCCAAGTTATCGAAGAGCGAAAAGTCAAACGACAATGATTCTATTCAGGTACCATACCGTGAATTGGTCGGCTCTTTAATGTATTTGGCGATGGGTACGCGACCCGATATAGCACACGCGGTTAGCTGGCTGAGCCGTTTTAATGATTGTCATCAACATGTTCATTGGATTGCAGCAAAACGCGTGTTGCGCTATCTTCAAGGTACCAAGAAGATCGGAATTGTATATAAGCCCTCGAGATCGAAATTAACTGGACTGGTTGATGCTGATTGGGGGAATTGCCCTGACGATAGACGGTCGTATACCGGTTTTACTTATATTCTCGCTGACGGAGCGGTCACGTGGGAGTCACGTAAGCAAAGAACGGTCGCACTCTCATCTACCGAGGCAGAATATATGGGCATAGCAGAATCTGTCAAAGAAGGAATCTATTTACAGACATTCTTAAATGAATTGGGATACAACGCACTTGTCGACAACATAACGATATTTTGTGACAATATCGGGGCTCAAAAGCTGGCGTTGAATCCGGTGGTTCACTCTCGCACCAAGCACATCGACATCCGTCACCACTTCGTACGAGAGGCATTACGTAACAATAATATTTGTCTTCAGCACAAGCCAACTGAAGATATGGGAGCTGACATCCTAACAAAGGGTCTTGCCGGACCTAAACATCGGAAGTGCCTTGAATTGTTAGGTATGAAAAAGTTCTGTACGTAACGAGGGGGAGTGTTGGTATAGTCAAATTTATACCCATTCGGAGTCACGTGATAATCTAGTAATTTTACGTATGTCGATTCTTAAAAATGCAATTTTAGGGAAATAAATGACATTCCGTTTTGTAGGTTATCCTGACATATGCCAATTTCTAAAACAAGGTTGCTACGGGTTTATTCTCTTATATGAAATCAAACTGAATTTACAGGTTAAAGAAAACATAACATGTCGTAAAATGTAAATATAATAAAGATATGTCAGCTGCTACATTAAAAACCTGCTGCGTATAGCAAATTTTAAGTCAATTTCTGTGCATGCATATTCTGTTATAGAACATTGCCATTTGAAGCCTATTTCCTTGCACAATCTATTTAGGGAAGAAACTGAATGTGAAAAATCTCCAGATTCTTCAACCAAGCATTTTTTAGATTTTTTATGTATATATACAGTGTCTTGACTGCTTCGTCGACTTCCGTTTTTGCATTCTTCACTTTCTGGCTCATATTTTCGGTAAATTGTGCTCTCCGAGACATTTAACGCAAGAGAAGCACGGCGAACAGCGTTGGAGGGTGAAACTGTTGATTTACTATTATTAATATTATCGTACTCTTCCTAAAAAAACGCATAATATTCAAATTAATTGTTGTGACTGCTCGTTATACTGCATGTCCGATGGTTTCTTTTAATTTCCAGTTTTCGGCTCAACAATTTTAGGTTTTATTACCCTTATCTCAATAACTTACACGAAAAATATAATCTGACAGATTAGAAACGTCAAATTTTTAAAATTAATTTTATGAATCGACATGCCTTTTTTTCAAATTTCTTCCATTTCATCTATTTTACTAAAGATGAACAGAGACAGACAAAAGTCACGTGACTCCGAATGGGTATAATTTTGACTATACTATCCGTTCTGTACCGAACTACAGTCTCGCGTCGTTACGCGGCTAATGTGATATTCTAAGTATCATATAGAATATCATCTATTGTTTTTGTAAACCACACATTGGTGTATCGTGTTAATAAATAGTTGTCGCATCAGTGTTATCATTTCAGTTCACCCACTAGCGCAAATAATCCTCATAGCTTTATATTGATTATTTGCCATTTCTACTAGCACAAAAGATGCTGCTGAACGTCACTGTTGGCTTTGGCTGCTTTTTGAGCTTTGCAATAATTTCATTCGACACCTAATAAGCTGCTGAAGCCATTATTTTAACTAAATTAATATACAAATGATAGCTAGAAAACCTGCAGGATTTATAGTGAATAAAAAATACAATTTATCTAACTCCATCGGCGTTTTACAGCCACCAAATTTCAATTTCTAGGTTGGGATAAACCGAATGTGACGCCGTAGTGTACGGAATAACTTTATATTGATTATTTGCCATTTCTACTAGCACAAAAGATGCTGCTGAACGTCACCGTTGGCTCTGGATGTTTTTTGAGCTTCGCAATAATTTAATTCGACACCTAATAAGCTGCTGAAGCCATTATTTTAACTAAATTAATATTCAAATGATAGCTAGAAAACCTGCAGGATTTATAGTGAATAAAAAATACAATTTATCTAACTCCATCGGCGTTTTACAGCCACCAAATTTGAATTTCTAGGTTGGGATAAACCGAATGTGACGCCGTAGTGTACGGAATAACTTTATATTGATTATTTGCCATTTCTACTAGCACAAAAGATGCTGCTGGACGTCACCGTTGGCTCTGGATGTTTTTTGAGCTTCGCAATAATTTAATTCGACACCTAATAAGCTGCTGAAGCCATTATTTTAACTAAATTAATATACAAATGATAGCTAGAAAACCTGCAGGATTTATAGTGAATAAAAAATACAATTTATCTAACTCCATCGGCGTTTTACAGCCACCAAATTTGAATTTCTAGGTTGGGATAAACCGAATGTGACGCCGTAGTGTACGGAAAAGCTTTATACTGATTATTTGCCATTTCTACTAGCACAAAAGATGCTGCTGAACGTCACCGTTGGCTCTGGATGTTTTTTGAGCTTCGCAATAATTTAATTCGACACCTAATAAGCTGCTGAAGCCATTATTTTAACTAAATTAATATACAAATGATAGCTAGAAAACCTGCAGGATTTATAGTGAATAAAAAATACAATTTATCTAACTCCATCGGCGTTTTACAGCCACCAAATTTTAATTTCTAGGTTGGGATAAACCGAATGTGACGCCGTAGTGTACGGAATAGCTTTATACTGATTATTTGCCATTTCTACTAGCACAAAAGATGCTGCTGAACGTCACCGTTGGCTCTGGATGTTTTTTGAGCTTCGCAATAATTTAATTCGACACCTAATAAGCTGCTGAAGCCATTATTTTAACTAAATTAATATACAAATGATAGCTAGAAAACCTGCAGGATTTATAGTGAATAAAAAATACAATTTATCTAACTCCATCGGCGTTTTACAGCCACCAAATTTGAATTTCTAGGTTGGGATAAACCGAATGTGACGCCGTAGTGTACGGAATAGCTTTATACTGATTATTTGCCATTTCTACTAGCACAAAAGATGCTGCTGAACGTCACCGTTGGCTCTGGATGTTTTTTGAGCTTCGTAATAATTTAATTCTACACCTAATAAGCTGCTGAAGCCATTATTTTAACTAAATTAATATACAAATGATAGCTAGAAAACCTGCAGGATTTATAGTGAATAAAAAATAGAATTTATCTAACTCCATCGGCGTTTTACAGCCACCAAATTTGAATTTCTAGGTTGGGATAAACCGAATGTGACGCCGTAGTGTACGGAATAGCTTTATACTGATTATTTGCTATTTCTACTAGCACAAAAGATGCTGCTGAACGTCACCGTTGGCTCTGGATGTTTTTTGAGCTTCGCAATAATTTAATTCGACACCTAATAAGCTGCTGAAGCCATTATTTTAACTAAATTAATATACAACTGATAGCTAGAAAACCTGCAGGATTTATAGTGAATAAAAAATACAATTTATCTAACTCCATCGGCGTTTTACAATCACCAAATTTGAATTTCTAGGTTGGGATAAACCGAATGTGACGCCGTAGTGTACGGAATAGCTTTATACTGATTATTTGCCATTTCTACTAGCACAAAAGATGCTGCTGAACGTCACCGTTGGCTCTGGATGTTTTTTGAGCTTCGCAATAATTTAATTCGACACCTAATAAGCTGCTGAAGCCATTATTTTAACTAAATTAATATACAAACGATAGCTAGAAAACCTGCAGGATTTATAGTGAATAAAAAATACAATTTATCTAACTCCATCGGCGTTTTACAGCCACCAAATTTGAATTTCTAGGTTGGGATAAACCGAATGTGCCGCCGTAGTGTACGGAATAACTTTATATTGATTATTTGCCATTTATACTAGCACAAAAGATGCTGCTGAACGTCACCGTTGGCTCTGGATGTTTTTTGAGCTTCGCAATAATTTAATTCGACACCTAATAAGCTGCTGAAGCCATTATTTTAACTAAATTAATATACAAATGATAGCTAGAAAACCTGCAGGATTTATAGTGAATAAAAAATACAATTTATCTAACTCCATCGGCGTTTTACAGCCACCAAATTTGAATTTCTAGGTTGGGATAAACCGAATGTGACGCCGTAGTGTACGGAATAGCTTTATACTGATTATTTGCCATTTCTACTAGCACAAAAGATGCTGCTGAACGTCACCGTTGGCTCTGGATGTTTTTTGAACTTTGCAATAATTTAATTCGACACCTAATAAGCTGCTGAAGCCATTATTTTAACTAAATTAATATACAAATGATAGCTAGAAAACCTGCAGGATTTATAGTGAATAAAAAATACAATTTATCTAACTCCATCGGCGTTTTACAGCCACCAAATTTGAATTTCTAGGTTGGGATAAACCGAATGTGACGCCGTAGTGTACGGAATAGCTTTATATTGATTATTTGCCATTTCTACTAGCACAAAAGATGCTGCTGACCGTCACCGTTGGCTATGGTTGCTTTTGAGCTTCGCAATAATTTAATTCGACACCTAATAAGCTGCTGAAGCCATTACCTTAACTAAATTCATATACAAATGAGAGCTAGGAATCTTGGAGGATTTATAGCGAATATAAAATACAATTTATTTAACTCCATCTGCGTTTTACGGCACCCAAATTTGAATTTCTAGGTTGTGAAAAACCGTATGTGACGCCGTAGTGTACGGAATAGCTTTATATTGATTATTTGCCATTTCTACTAGCACAAAAGATGCTGCTGAACGTCACTGTTGGCTTTGGCTGCTTTTTGAGCTTTGCAATAATTTAATTCGACACCTAATAAGCTGCTGAAGCCATTATTTTAACTAAATTAATATACAAATGATAGCTAGAAAACCTGCAGGATTTATAGTGAATAAAAAATACAATTTATCTAACTCCATCGGCGTTTTACAGCCACCAAATTTGAATTTCTAGGTTGGGATAAACCGAATGTGACGCCGTAGTGTACGGAATAACTTTATATTGATTATTTGCCATTTCTACTAGCACAAAAGATGCTGCTGAACGTCACCGTTGGCTCTGGATGTTTTTTGAGCTTCGCAATAATTTAATTCGACACCTAATAAGCTGCTGAAGCCATTATTTTAACTAAATTAATATACAAATGATAGCTAGAAAACCTGCAGGATTTATAGTGAATAAAAAATACAATTTATCTAACTCCATCGGCGTTTTACAGCCACCAAATTTGAATTTCTAGGTTGGGATAAACCGAATGTGACGCCGTAGTGTACGGAATAACTTTATATTGATTATTTGCCATTTCTACTAGCACAAAAGATGCTGGTAAACGTCACCGTTTGCTCTGGCTGCTTTTTGAGCTTCGCCATAATTTAATACGGCACCTAATGAACTGCTGAAACCATTACCTTAACTAAATTCATATACAAATGAGAGCTAGGAATCTTGGAGGATTTATAGCGAATATAAAATACAATTTATTTAACTCCATCTGCGTTTTACGGCACCCAAATTTGAATTTCTAGGTTGTGAAAAACCGTATGTGACGCCGTAGTGTACGGAATAGCTTTATATTGATTATTTGCCATTTCTACTAGCACAAAAGATGCTGCTGAACGTCACTGTTGGCTTTGGCTGCTTTTTGAGCTTTGCAATAATTTAATTCGACACCTAATAAGCTGCTGAAGCCATTATCTTAACTAAATTAATATACAAATGAGAGCTAGGAATCTTGGAGGATTTATAGTGAATATAAAATACAATTTATCTAACTCCATCTGCGTTTTACGGCACCCAAATTTGAATTTCTAGGTTGTGAAAAACCGAATGTGATGACGTAGTGTACGGAATAGCTTTATACTGATTATTTGCCATTTCTACTAGCACAAAAGATGCTGCTGAACGTCACCGTTGGTTCTGGATGTTTTTTGAGCTTCGCAATAATTTAATTCGACACCTAATAAGCTGATGAAGCCATTATTTTAACTAAATTAATATACAAATGATAGCTTGAAAACCTGCAGGATTTATAGTGAATAAAAAATACAATTTATCTAACTCCATCGGCGTTTTACAGCCACCAAATTTGAGTTTCTAGGTTGTGAAAAACCGAATGTGACGCCGTAGTGTACGGAATAGCTTTATATTGATTATTTGCCATTTCTACTAGCACAAAAGATGCTGGTAAACGTCACCGTTTGCTCTGGCTGCTTTTTGAGCTTCGCCATAATTTAATACGGCACCTAATGAGCTGCTGAAGCCATTATCTTAACTAATTTAATATACAAATGAGAGCTAGGAATCTTGGAGGATTTATAGTGATTATAAAATACAATTTATCTAACTCCATCTGCGTTTTACGGCACCCAAATTTGAATTTCTAGGTTGTGAAAAACCGAATGTGATGACGTAGTGTACGGAATAGCTTTATACTGATTATTTGCCATTTCTACTAGCACAAAAGATGCTGCTGAACGTCACCGTTGGCTCTGGATGTTTTTTGAGCTTCGCAATAATTTAATTCGACACCTAATAAGCTGATGAAGCCATTATTTTAACTAAATTAATATACAAATGATAGCTAGAAAACCTGCAGGATTTATAGTGAATAAAAAATACAATTTATCTAACTCCATCGGCGTTTTACAGCCACCAAATTTGAGTTTCTAGGTTGTGAATAACCGAATGTGACGCCGTAGTGTACGGAATAGCTTTATACTGATTATTTGCCATTTCTACTAGCACAAAAGATGCTGCTGAACGTCACCGTTGGCTCTGGATGTTTTTTGAGCTTCGCAATAATTTAATTCGACACCTAATAAGCTGATGAAGCCATTATTTTAACTAAATTAATATACAAATGATAGCTAGAAAACCTGCAGGATTTATAGTGAATAAAAAATACAATTTATCTAACTCCATCGGCGTTTTACAGCCACCAAATTTCAATTTCTAGGTTGGGATAAACCGAATGTGACGCCGTAGTGTACGGAATAACTTTATATTGATTATTTGCCATTTCTACTAGCACAAAAGATGCTGCTGAACGTCACCGTTGGCTCTGGATGTTTTTTGAGCTTCGCAATAATTTAATTCGACACCTAATAACCTGCTGAAGCCATTATTTTAACTAAATTAATATTCAAATGATAGCTAGAAAACCTGCAGGATTTATAGTGAATAAAAAATACAATTTATCTAACTCCATCGGCGTTTTACAGCCACCAAATTTGAATTTCTAGGTTGGGATAAACCGAATGTGACGCCGTAGTGTACGGAATAACTTTATATTGATTATTTGCCATTTCTACTAGCACAAAAGATGCTGCTGAACGTCACCGTTGGCTCTGGATGTTTTCTGAGCTTCGCAATAATTTAATTCGACACCTAATAAGCTGCTGAAGCCATTATTTTAACTAAATTAATATACAAATGATAGCTAGAAAACCTGCAGGATTTATAGTGAATAAAAAATACAATTTATCTAACTCCATCGGCGTTTTACAGCCACCAAATTTGAATTTCTAGGTTGGGATAAACCGAATGTGACGCCGTAGTGTACGGAAAAGCTTTATACTGATTATTTGCCATTTCTACTAGCACAAAAGATGCTGCTGAACGTCACCGTTGGCTCTGGATGTTTTTTGAGCTTCGCAATAATTTAATTCGACACCTAATAAGCTGCTGAAGCCATTATTTTAACTAAATTAATATACAAATGATAGCTAGAAAACCTGCAGGATTTATAGTGAATAAAAAATACAATTTATCTAACTCCATCGGCGTTTTACAGCCACCAAATTTTAATTTCTAGGTTGGGATAAACCGAATGTGACGCCGTAGTGTACGGAATAGCTTTATACTGATTATTTGCCATTTCTACTAGCACAAAAGATGCTGCTGAACGTCACCG
>CALNHX010010418.1:0-40475 GCA_940337035.1 Agriotes lineatus
TGTTACACTGTAATTTTTACAAGTAGAATATTCTACCTGGGGTCTGGCCACAACGGCCACTGGACACAACGGCCACACGTAATCGGTTTATTACTTTCAGCTGTAGAGGGGTTACGCACTCACTTTTTCATGGTGTACTACCCCTAAAGAGCTTTAAAACGAATTGTCGTTGAACCTGATTCTAAACTTTTTTTTCGTCCCTAAAAATTTTCTACTTCAGCAAGCAATTGACCTATTCATTCGCATGACTGTTCAAGCATTACTATTCATTTTCACAATTATTAATTAAGGAAAGGCTTAAATTCTTAATGTTTCATGATATACTCGTTTTTTATTACTTCCCTCGTCTGAAAGACGAGATTTCTTCAGATCTTCACGTTTCAAGGTCCCTAGATGACCAAATAGTAATTTATACAACTAGTTTTGAAAGTCATACTTTTTTCATAAATTTGCAGTTTGATAACGAGGGCGAAGCCCTACTCAATCAAGCAAATGAATGAAAAAAAGGACTTTCAAAAGGTGTTGTACACGTAGTGTTTTTGCATAGTGATCTCTTGGTCGAAATTTAGTCGAAAAGGACTTCGGAATTGACAACTGTCAAATTGACATTTCAATAAAATAGTTAAAGAAGTGTACTTTTTTCCCGATTTTACGTTAAAAAAGTGGAACTTTCAATACGATTTTTCGTTAAAAAAACGACCTTCGCACGATCACTATGCAAAAAAAGAGGTTTTCTTAATTCCGTCTGTCTGTCTGTCTGCCCGTCCGTCTGTCTGTCTGTCTGTTGGCAGTATAGCTCAAAAACTATTTGTCGGAGGAAGACGATATTTTGCATACATATTATACAGGGTGATTTTTTGAAAACGATCCGCCTGAGATATTTCAGAAACCAAAAGGAAATTAAAAATTTCCGAAAACAGGTCCACTTATATGTCAAGGGGGAAACGGCTTGACCTATGATTCACACTTTTGACGTTTACCCCTCCGCCCCCACGAATACCTCCCCAAAAATTTTAAATGGAATGACCCATCACGTGGTATCTCAAATAAAAGCTTATCTTATAAGGATTATGGTGATGTGTCACTTGCCCACGTTTTTTTTATTTTCTCATACATTGTATGAGAAAGTTTATCATTGCCACTTCAGGAGAACGGTAAGCGCTATCGAAACCTAATTTTAATCAGGTAGGCGTGGAAAAAAAAGAAAGCAAACCGTTGACGTTTTGTCTAACAAACTGTCACATTAGTTGTTTCCGTTTAGTCAGCTTCACCTACATACTACATTGGTTTCCGTAAAAATGGTGTACTCTATTGCTGAAAAAATTGATCATTTCTCAATGCTAAATAGAAACGAAACGCTTATGTTAACTATTAAAATAAATTCCCTGTATACTCAACGCTATTAATAAATTAAAATTTGACTGCTGCCCGATTCGATATCGGTATAGTAATATTTATTTATGTATCAAGGACTACAATATGGTTTTACGGAAGAGTTTGCAATTGCTGGCCAAGGCCAGCAATTGCAAACAGTATATAGTCAGGGAATTTTAACATATTGTTTACCTTAAAAGGAGGGGAATTTCCTATTCTTTTAGAAAAGTCTAATTCTGTTTCTTAATAAATTTTTGGGAGTTTTTATTTTTAAGTATTTCAACTTTTTCAAAAAAATATTACAAAAAAGCTGGCCACACGTTTTTGTATAAATTTTATAATGCATTTCGGTATTAGCTATATTTTATTTTTTTGCTAGGTGCCAGAATTTCACTCAGGCGCTCTCTATGGGGGTGTTAAAATCGAATGTTAGTGCCTCTATAGGCCCTTTAGTCAAAATATTAAAGAAATATAAATACATACAATACCTAATTTTACAGGGTGTATTAAAACATGCGGCTAATAAATACACCACGCCAGTTTAGTGTTAACTCTTTGGTTAAGGAGTTATTAATGCTCAAACTTTGGTTGAGAAATATGTAGATTTATATAGTATCAACAACACATAATTCAACAATTAAAATAAGTAATCAAATATAAATTATAACATTTTGGTAATTAGTTTACGTATAATTTAATATTTAAGAATGCAAAATCTTCGCGATTTATAGTTTTTGAAGACGTTGCAACTATGCATTATAAGGTGGGTTTATTTTTAAAATGTAACAATAAAAAATTCATAACTGGATGTATTAATGCCATTTTTGACACTTGTAAAAGTCACTTTTCTTTTCGTAAAACCTGCTTCACTCATTATTTATTAGTTATTTCCTGTTATTATTGTTCTAGCTTAACTTTGTTCCTTGTTTGATTCTTCAGTTTTGTGTTTTTGGTTTTGGGAAAAAACATGGCATACAGTTTTCCTGAATACGTAGACATGTATTTGATATTAGGCGAATGTGGCGGTAATTGTCACCAAGCTTCAAATTTATATGCCGAACGTTATGTAAACAGGAGACATCCTCATGCTCATGTTATTGAAAGACTAGATCGGCGCTGAAGAGAAACAGGGAGAATAGAACCTATGCAGGGAGTTGGTGGAGGGCGACCACGACATGTATTACAACCCGAAATAGAAGAAAACATCTTACAGGTATTTGAAGACGAACCTTGACAAAGTACCCGTTCTGCAGCTCGAAGACTTAATATTAGCCATACTGCTGTACATCGAGTGTTAAGAGAAAATCTCTTACATCCGTTTCACTTCCAGCTAGTCCATGAGTTGCTTCCGGAAGATTATCCGCGACGGATGGTGTTTTGCAGATGGTTATTACGGTAACACGCAGTCAACCCGGATTTCATTGAAAACATTTTTTTGACGGATGAAGCCACTGGGCCGATGAAAACCCTTATGTCTTCCATCAATCACCAGTTTAGATTCAGCGTCAATGTATGGGCTGGAATTATCAATAGTAATATAACAAGGGCGTGACATACATACTTACCGATAATTTTTCACACGCCAAGGGTCGAGTGCTGGTTGCAATGAAAACTGTCCCGAGGGCAGTTTTCTAAGGGCAACCAGCACGATGACTCTTGGCACGGGCAAAATTATATGTAGGTAAGTGTGTTGCCCGCGTTTATATTTTGAAGATTATTACACAGAACCCGTGTACGAATTATGATTTAAAATTGATCTAATAATGCCAAAATAGTAGTTTGTACAACGAGAGTGGATATGATGTCCATATCGCACGAGGATAAAGTTTGAGCACTCCGCCTACGGCGTCGTGCTCAATTATCCGAGGGCGATATGGACATTCCACTCGAGTTGTACAGTGTATTTTTTCTACGACCTATCAATGGAAAAGAATGGAAAATTAAAAGAAATTTTTTTCAACGCTAATTAATAAGATATCTTACAACAAAATCACGTTTGCCACAAACAGGGCAGTGCCCATTGCAAAACAAACAATTAATGAAAGTTGCCTAGGTAATCACGACTAACGTGGTTTGTGATTGGTGTATTTCATATCCACCCTTGTGTGGATATGAAATCATATACGTTCAGTTAACTACAATTGCCTACATATCCATTCTGTAGATTGTGAAGAAAACAGAATATATACATGCGGGAGTAGAAAAAATTCAAATTGCTTGTTTCTTGCATTTCTATTTCTAATTATGACACCATCTACGGGGTCGATAATCATCCCTAGGGAGCTTATCGCTTGGTAAGCAGCCCACGGGCGCTTATCAGCTAATCAGTTCGAGATTGGTCGATTTTCAAAAAATGCATGATTCTCATTGGATGATATCAGTCATGTGACAGTTGTGTGTAATAATCGGAAATAATAAATAAAGCCACACATTTTGCCTCGTCGATTAAACGCCGAAAATTTTGTCAATTTTTTTAACAACGATTTGCCGGGATTATTGGAAGAAGTTCCGTTACTTGTCAGGAGAGATATGTGGGCCTCAGTTAGATGGAGCTCCAGCCCACTGCGGGCTTGAAACTAGGGATTGGTTAAATCAAAACTTTCCAGAGCGGTGGATCGGGCGTGATGTTTCGATACCATGGGCAGCAAGAAGTCCCGACCTAAATGTCCTAGACTTTTTCTTTTGGAGCTTTTTAAAAGCTCATGTTTATCAAATAGAAATTGAAACCGAAGAGCGACTTATTGAAGGGATAAATAATGCAGTTAGAGAAATACACAATCGTAACATGCTGCAAAATCTAATACCAAACATTCTTACTCGGTGTACCAAATGTGTAGAAGTTAGAGGTGCTCATTTTGAACAGCTATTGTAGCCAAAAAAGAGTATTAATTTAAATAAAACGCATTCAATCTTGATTTGTCTATTATTTCAATAATTTTAGAGGATATCCATGAAAAACATAAACACATACTTGGTTTAATTGCAGAATCACAAACATATACGATCAAGGGTAACTAAATGCATGTCTCTTAGCTTTAAATTGTACAGCGTTGCCAAATTAAAAAACCTTTAAGTGCTTATAATTTAAAGACTTCGTGTAAGATCAAATTGGTGTTAAAGTTTTTTGCTTGTTTTTCAATGTAGAATTGCGTGCGGTAATTATTAGCCGCACGTTCTAATACACCCTGTATATCACTTATACTTTTACGATCTGGAAACGTCGATTAATAGTATATTATGATACGAGTTTTATAAGAAGCATTTTGTAGCACGCACGGGTAAGGAGTAAGTGCTACAAAATGCCTTATAAACGAGGTATTATACAGTATTTTATCTACTTTGCCACTTTTTTAAGCAAAAAAATGAAAATTTTTAGTGTTTTTATTATAGCACCGCTTTGTGTCTACGAACGCAAAGTAGATAAAGTAAATAATTGCAAAAATTTAGTTAAATTCATGAAATTATGCATACTTTTGAAGAAAGTCAAATAAAATATGACAGTTGTCAGAAGTTTGTGTGGTTAATATCACAAAGATATAATATTTGTTAATAGTTAGCGACAGGGACCGCCTCTATGCCATCCCACACGCCCATAGTACCCGTTTTTGAATTTTTAAAGTGATCTGTGCTGCGGTGTGGATTTGTATACCAAACATACACACATACTTTGAATTTTATTTATAAAAGAAGAAGAAGAAGAAGATAATTATGACGAACTTCAGATTACATTATGGAAAAACTTAGTAGGTACTTCTAAAATTCGCAAAATAATCAAAAATGCTAGGTGATCACAGATGACGCGTTATTAATGATTTCAGAATTAATGGATTTATGTTATTTTATACCCTAGAGACTATGATGCATTAAATGACGCAATATGAAGCAATAATAATTATATAGATAACTAGTAGCTAGGTGTTGATAAACATATTATTAAGAAATGCACGTAACTAATACTGAATGGGATCAACACATAATAATACAGGGTGTTTAGTTTTCGAGGTACAATAGGCAACATTGGTAAATACCTCGATCAACGGTAAAACACAGCGCGTCGGATGGTTGCGTTATTTGACGTCAGCAGCGATGCATATCAAGTAACATGATGCACTTTTGGTGGTGTGTGAAGTCGTTTTGAATCAAATTTAAATGTGTTTAATTATTTCAACTGAGCACTCCCATCCGTTTTCTGTTTTTATAGATTTTCTAAAGTACAGGAAAGTCCAGGCGGGTTGGGCGAACGGCTTTGCTCATTTTGTATAGCTATGTCAGCGGGCAGCATTTAAGCAAAACGTACATGGCGAGAGCACCTACGTAGTAATGAACGGTTTTCATTGGTCAGCGCCGAACAACAGTACGGATTGCCGATAAGGTACTGATCGAGCGTACGTTTTGCTCGCAATGTTCTAAATTGAAATCCAAAAGCGTTTCTTCAGTACCAAAAAGTAAACGCAGAAAAAAATGTTTTGCCCAAGCCAGACAACGAAGAAAAAATCTCTGTTAATTTCATGTTGCGCAGTCGGTGTGGAGATGGTGTTCGAAAAAAAGCATAATATACCGAAAGACTGGCGCCAACAGCTATATTATTCTTTCAAGAATATTTTAATAGCATCGTCTGCAGCTGAAGCGGATGACGCTTGTGAGAGTTCCAACAATATGGAAATTGTAACAAAATATCCCACCTGGTTACAATACATAACCAAATATTGGACTCGTCGACAGGATTGGTTTTTAGCTTATCGCGATGGGTATCAAACTAACAATCTTTCAGAAATGTGTGTTCTCCTATATAAAGAATATTCGGTAACCCCCTAAGAAAAGCAGTTATTTATTAAAAAAAATAAACACAATTTTTTGCCGACGACCATACCTCAAAAGTTGATGTTGCCTTCATTTTCGGAGGACCTATCGTATGAAAACGATCCAAGACTTCAGGAAGGTTCCTGGCGACCGGAATCGTGTACACATACGAACATACGTATACCGCACAGCACGTTTAGGTAACCCCCAATACGAGGGAGGGATCTAGTGGGCTGAGGCTTTCGCCAAAAGATCCGCACAGCCGAGACGGAGATTTGGTATAGTGGGTTCATTAGTCGGTTGGCACGCATTTTAGAGATCTTTGACTCAGAGTGGTTTTCGATATGAGGGAATTTCAATACCTCGTACACTTCGTGTCGAAGTAATATTGTACTCTCTCTTTAAAAAGCGTACAACGTAGTGCCCCTTGTTGATTTCACTTGTACAACAATGGAACAATATTACACTAAGGAATTTTGCCAACAGAAGGTGTAATAGCGAGCTCGCATCGAAGGTATATCAATCGAAAGCCATCTACATAACAAAAGAAATTATATTAAGAATTGACAATTTCACATAAAGTGTCCAGAGGGAAACCGAAGAACACTTGTTATATCAGGTTGATGTCGAAACTGGATGCTGCACATGCCCTGTTGGTCGTCTGGGCAAAATGTGTAAGCACCAAGCTGGGGATTATTGGTTTAATTATGGCCCAGAAGCAAATGATACTGATGATCGTTTTCTTATTACACGCTTGGCTTTGAGAAAAATGCTAAAAGTAAAAGATTTTTAGAGGCCGCTGAAAATAGTTGCCGTGGAAGCGCAGGATGATACGAGCATATCAAAGTCATTATGCCTTGAGAGTCAAAATGACGAACAGTCTCACGTTGGCATCACAGGTAACATATATTATCTGGCATTAAGAGTCAAGTGCAATGTGATCCGGAAAATTCGTTTGATGAATTGATCACTCTTATGAGGGAACGTCATGAGAAATTTGGCACTTCTGCTGCTTTTGTAGTTAAGTTTTCAACGCGTCTTAAAAACATTACAGCTAGGAGTGCCTGGGATAATTGTTTAAATTCCGTAGGATGCAGTATTCATCTGAGACGTTCTCGTGGAGCAATCAAAGTTCAGCCAACTTCCACTGCCAGAAGAAGGCCTAATGTTACCAGAGGCAGCAAAATAATGCCGAGTGGTAGACCAGATGAAGGGGAAAAAAAACCAAATCAGAAGAGAAAAAAGAATCTCGCCCTAAATGTGGAACGCAACGTCGCAAATGCTAAATTCCATGCAGTGGTCATTAAATTAACGAATGAAACAAATTTTTGTTTGTTAACTTTGCAAGTTTTTGAAATGTTTGTCTTTGTTTAACATTTGTGTACCTATCTCAATAAATAGCTACATAGTTCTATTCCAAACTTACATTACCGCCCTACCTAGCGGCCTTCCCTTTACGCAATTGCATGGCACCATTCGGCAAAACGTACGTGCGGTCACTACCTTATCGGCAATCCGTACTGTTGTTCGGCGCTGACCAATGAAAACCGTTCATTACTGCGTAGGTGCTCGCGCCATGTACGTTGTGCTTAAATGCCAGCGGGCAAACCTTGAATTTATCCCCCTCTGATATGTGGCCGATGTGTCCACGGTGGGCATATTTGAGTTCGCTCGATGCTACAGCGCAGTCCGTGAATGCCAGACTCTGATTGGTCCGTGGCGCGCCGCGCAATGCTTGGTCAATGCCTCGTTTTCCTTTAAAGTAGGGACAAGAAATCAGACGACAAACGTCATCAAAAGTAATGACGTCATAAACATAGTATAGTAAATTGATTAACCTTAAACCAAACGCATGATTTAAAATGAGCTGTAAAGAAGAAAATAAATATCGCTTTTGTAAATTTAATGGTGGTATTTATGACGTCACTAAAATTTGCTTGGTGGCGCACGTCGTCTGATTTCTTGTCCCTACTTTATGTAGGTAATTCTGTAGGCAATAAGATAGATAGATAGATAGATAGATAAATTGTTTATTGAACATAATTTTTGATAGGGTTATAATAATATATTACATTAATCAGTACAAATTAATATATAACAGTTTAATAATAGAAAGATATTAAATAATAAATTATTTCTAAAAATTTACAAAAAAAAAAAAAATCACATTACGTACTATGGCCGGTACAAATTTATATATAATAATAAAAAACTTAAATAGACATTATTTCTAATATTACCAAAGGAATTACATTATGTTCAAGTAAACTGATTGTTCAATAGATCTAATACCTGCTTCTGTTTACACCCGGACTAGCTGTGATACGTACCTACTGTCAACACCTAATTGCAACTTAAAATTGAGTAACATTCCAAAAATAATATGAACATAATACAATTGAAAACAAAATATAGGTTATAACAAAAATAAATTTTCATAGATCTTTTGAAGTACATCAACACAAACTGCAGCAGCTTTGCAAGAAAATAATATAAGCAGCGACTCCAACAAGTATTAAAAGACGACGAAATTCAAAATAACAAATAAGTATAACTACTTATTTATTGTTTCATACAATTCAGCTTAAGTAGTTTCTGAATAGGATGATTTCTTAACACTAAAACAGGGTAAATCTTGTCTGTTCATCTATAGATAGATAGATATTTATTGGTGCTAATATGCAACAAGTGCACTTACGTAAGTCAAAAAAAAAGATTACAATAAAATTAAAACTAATAAGAATCATCGGTTCAAATTCAAACGTCATTCAAGAAGGACACGAAGTTGGCGACCAATCAGAGCCCGGCATACCCGGTCCGCGCTGTGGCATCGAGCGAACTCAAATATGCACACGGTGGCCGTTGTGTCCACGTCCGCTATGTGGCCGTTGTGTCCACGGTGGCCGATGTGTCCAGGTCTGCTATGTGGGCGACGTGTCCAGTGTGGCCGATATGGGCATACAAAAATTCTGTGTGGCCGTTGTGTCCAGTGGCCGTTGTGTCCAGTGGCCGTTGTGTCCAGTGTGGCCGTTGTGTCCACGTCTGATAAGTGGCCGAAGTGTCCACTGTGGCCGATATGGGCATACAAAAATTCTGTGTGGCCGTTGTGTCCAGTGGCCGTTGTGTCCAGTGGCCGTTGTGTCCAGTGTGGCCGTTGTGTCCACGTCTGATAAGTGGCCGAAGTGTCCACTGTGGCCGATATGGGCATACAAAAATTCTGTGTGGCCGTTGTGTCCAGTGGCCGTTGTGTCCAGTGTGGCCGTTGTGTCCACATCTGATAAGTGGCCGAAGTGTCCACTGTGGCCGATATGGGCATACAAAAATTCTGTGTGGGCGTTGTGTCCAGTGGCCGTTGTGTCCACGTCTGAAATGTGGCCGTAGTGTCCAGAGTGGCCGTTGTGTCCAGCTAACCCTGTGGCCGATACGTCCAAGGTGGCCGTTGTGTCCACATATCGCTTTTGGCCGTTGTGTCCAGTGTGGCCGATATGTCCATGCAAAATTACGTGTGGCCGTTGTGTCCAGTGGCCGTTGTGGTCTAGACCCTTCTACCTTTAGAGGTATTAGCTATGTGCAACCTTAAGGTATTTTATAAATACCTTGCAGTGAGGTATAACGCAAACGTTATACCTTACATCAGTGGTCGCCAACCTCTTCAATGTGTTGAGCTACTTGTTAATTTTGGAATAAACAGCGAGCTACCCACACGGAAGCCACGTAACGCAACGTAAATGAAATAATCCACAGTTAATTTATCATTATATGTATTTATTTTACTATTTATTTAACTGGTAATACATAATACAGAGGTACTAATAATAACTACATTCCTACCTACCAAACGAAGTTGTTTGAAAAATAAACACAAACTTTTATCCAGCCACAACGGCATGTCACATAAGATTTAAAAATAGTTAATAATAACAACAAAAAAGTAACGCACTATCATGAACATAAACATTGAAAAATAAAAAAGCACGTTCAATGAGAAGGCTGACACTAAGACTCATCGATAATTTTTTTAATGTTTGCAGTATAATTTGATACAGCCATTCGAATACAATTATCCAAATGTTCATCTGTAAGTCGATTGCGATATTTGTTCTTAATAAACTTCATATTGGAAAAAGAAGATTCACACAAATAGGTTGAACTGAATAATGCTTTCACTTTCAAGGCAACACGGCATAGAACTGAATATTTGTCTTTACTTACAATAGGCCAGATACATTTGGTACTTGAGACTAACGATTTTAAGGCTAAATCATTTTGAAAATCAATTACTTCCATTTCTGTTGCAGCGATGTCTTCGCCAAAGTTCTGCATAACACAAGTTGCAAACTGTTGGATATCAATTTCCATAAAGGGTGAAACAACAAACTGCGTTACTAAAGCCATTTCGTTGAAATCCTTAAAACGATTTTTGAAGTTATTCTTCAGGGTAGAAACTATTTCTACATGATATTTGCTGTCATAGGGTTCTAATGGATTTTGAGATATTTTTTCTGAAAGAATAGGAAAATGCTTGGCATCGCTGTTAATTAGGTTTTGTTCCCAAAACTCCAGCTTTTTGATAAATGCTTTTATATCAGAAATCATTTCTGCTAGTTCTTTGTCTCTCCCCTGAAGCTGCAAATTAAGTTAGTTTAATTTCTCGGTAATGTCCACGAGAAAACCAAAATCTCTAAGCCAGATTGAATTTTCTAGTTCCGGAGTCGGTTCATCGCGTTTTTTGAAAAATTGAACTATGCCAGATAGGACATCATTAAAACGTTTCAGCACCCGTCCTCTACTTAACCATCGGACTTCAGAGTGAAGGAGTAGGTCCCCGTATTGACAGTCAACTTCATCGGCCAAGGTTTTGAATAATCTTCTTTGTAACGCTTGAGCTCTAATCTTGTTCACAATTTTTACCACCAGTTTCATAACGTTGTTTAGTTTCAGGAAATTTCCACATAATGCTTCCTGATGGATAATGCAGTGGTAAGAGAGAAATTGCGGAAAAGTTTCATCTTTACGACATAACGCCACCAGACCCTTATCAAAACCCACCATAGCTGGAGCGCCATCGGTTGTCAAGCCTACCATTTTCGATATTGGAATTTTCTCGGAAGAAATAATATTTTTTAAATGAGAAAACAACTCCTGTCCAGTAGTGTGTCCTTTCAGTGGAATAAACTTCAAAAGATCTTCTTTAATCGTAAAATCACTAAAAACCATCCTGACGAACACGGCCATCTGGACAGTGTCAACGACATCTGTTGATTCATCCAGTTGAAGTGAAAAATAAACACAGTTATCTAAGTCAGTTCTTAACTGTAAAAAAATATCATTGCTCATTACTTCTACACGTCTCATCACTGTATTAGCAGAAAGTTGCATAGATTTTATAGCTGAAACTATCTCGTCTTTGTTTCTAAAGTTGGCAAATAACGAGTCAGCAGCTTCTAAAAACGCCTGTTTTATAATTTCCCCGTCTTTATAAGGTTTCTTTTTTTGTGCAATTATCTGGGACACACGGTACGATGCTTCAGTTGCAGCCTTATTTTTGTCGATTGTTCTTAAAAATATTGATTGTTGTCCAATTAACTGCTTTTTTAACTGTTTCAGTTTCTCCTTTCTGGCGGCAGAATGTAGTGGGAATGATTTTTCAAAATTAGAATGTACAGTTTTATGATGTCTCTCAATATTTCCTTTTTTAGCAACGGAGACCGAAGTATTACATAACAAACACACATTTTTATCTTTAACTTCTGTAAAAAAGTATTGTTCTTCCCATTCCGAATGAAAGTGGTATGTCTTTACCTTCTTACAACTGCTTGCCATAATATTATTTTTTGTTGTTCACTACTAACCCAACCGCTGGACGTTGGTTACGCGTTCAGTTTTAAACTAAGCGCAATGTCGCCGCGCCGTGCGTATTTATCCCGTTCAAAGCAATCCAGATCGTTCTCGAACACTAACGCACTGGTCCGGCTGGTCGGTTCTAGCCGATTCTAGCCGATTCTAGCTTGATGGCGTCAGCGGCAGATCGCTCGCCGCAACGTTGCCGCTGTTTATGTTTAATATTATGACAATTAGATTTTTTTGTGGAATTTTAGGAAGCTTCTCTGATTTTGTATTTTTTAAATTAAAATCGTTGTGAGAGCTACCAGAATTGCCCCCGCGAGCTACCGGTAGCTCGCGATCGACAGGTTGGCGACCACTGCCTTACATAGAATGTAATACCTTAGGTAAAGGTATAAAATGTTACTCCTTGCGGTATAAATACATTCCTCAAGGACGGAAATCATGGCTGATGTAGAGGTATAAAACCAAACCCTAAGGTATGTTAAGATACATTTAGGTATATTACAATTCTTCCACTTACTTTGGTCTACCTCTACATAAGGTATAAAAACTATCCTCAACTAAACCCAAAGGTATATTAAAATACTCCCACTTACTTTGGTCTACCTTCTCATAGGGTACATCGATTATCCCCAACTACATCCAAAGGTATATTAATATACTTTTACCTACTTTGGTCCCAAAGGTATATTAATAGACGTCCTAGTAGGGTATAAAAGGTATCTTTAACTAAACCTAAAGGTGTATTTAGAAACTTCTGTACATATTTTAATAGAACTTCACGTATGTTTAAAAAGTATCCATAACCAAACTAAAACGTATAGTTTGATTCACTTTTATGCAAGTTTGAAAATTATTTTCAACCAAAGCTTAAGGTGTATTTGTAATTGCTTTCTGTTTTAACAAAACGGGCATAACAATTATTCACACCAGCCATTCAGGCAGCAGCTGGAAAACAAAACAATACCTTACAAGTTTTGGAAAAAAGTAAGCAGGATATAGAACTTTAAATTACTTTAATAAAACTAAAATTAAATATTACATAAATATATAATAATAATAATAATAATAATATAATATATACTAAATACATAAATACTATACCTATATAAAATAAATTAACACTACACACATGTACATGATTTGACCACTAAAGCAATTTGCCATGCATATTGCTTTAGTGGCTCTTCTATTCCACATAAATTGTTTCCCAAAAAACTACGAGTTTTCCTGAATTTTTTAGGATACTGTAAATTAAGCGGAAATATGATGCATAAAACTACTTCAATCCCTTCTTTAAAACTGTCGGCTTGACCGACATTTATGTGTTCAACTCAAACGTAGTACAATTTGTCTTCAAACAAATCATTCTCCAGGGGTCCAAGGCATCTGCAGGCGTTGCAGGGCTAATCGTCGGTAGCAATCTAGGTTTCTTCAAAAAATGAAAATTGTTAAAATTGTTTGCATGGCTAGAGCGAATGGTTTGTGAAAATATTAAATCAAGACAAATAAGAAATAATTTTTTATCGAACTTACGTTTTTTATTAGATCTAATGCGTCCTTTTTAAAAAATGGCAGCAGTACCAGAGCTGTGTCATCATTTTCTGAACCTGAAAATAGTAATGCTCAGATATTGTAACAATTTCACCAAAAAGTTTGCTGTCAATCCATTTAATGTTAATGCCTTCAGTTTCTAAAATCTTTAAGTCGTTTATTAACGGTTTTAGTACAATATCAAACCCATATTTTTCAATATAAACCCATTTCATTAACAAGGTTTTCGATATGAGATGGTAGTACTTTAAACAAATCCTTAACCCACAAAAAAACTGTCTTTGCTATAACCGTTAATAACGACACCATGTTGCAATTGTAATTTACGTAGTAAGAGTTGGTTAATAAATTCATTTGCAGAATCGTTATTTTCATTATAAATATTATCAGAGGGCAGGATACTATTAGAGTCAAAAATATTATGAACTTCCTGATTTATAAGAGGGTTACTTAAATACTTGAGCTGACATCAGTACTTTTACTTTTTTGTCGAAAGACGTTTTCGATAGGAATGAACAAGAGATTTGTGATTTTGGTCAGTGAATAACAGAAGAACTGATACAAATTTTGGATACCATCAATATTGCAATGTTTTAAGTGAGACTGCTCAAATTTCATGTACTGAAGAAATTGTTGAAATGCAAAACAAATTTTGAACACATACTGTGTGATTCATACATTTGTACAGTCAAATGTTCATGAAAAAAAATTTTTTTGCACTACATTTATAGTAATAATAATAATTGTTTAAAACTTACCTACACTATCAGTTTGTTTCTCTAACCGAAAGTAAATGGGGCGCTGTATAATGGTACTGTACACCGTTTTTCACTTGAAGCCTGTGAGGTAAAGGTGTCGTTATAGCAAAATGTTTGCCAAACGGGAGAAGTGGTAAAACCTACCGCTTCAATAAATGTAGTACGTTACAACCGTTTTAAGTGATAACGTAGTAATAACGGAAAGAGATAGATGTATTTAGCAGGACAGGACGTTAAGACCCTTCGCCCAAGTTGATTGAAATTTCCAGTTTTAACAATAATCTTAAGCTTCAGAACGTTTCTTTTAGAAAAGCAACTTTCTATACACCTTATACCAGGGATGTACTGACCGCGGACCACGTGCGACCCTTCGTTTATTTGATGGCGGCCTATGGCCGCATTTAAATTTTTCGAAAAATACATTAATTTTTTTAATAAAGTTCTTCATAATATTGGTTTAAATATCGCAACGCCTCAATAAAATGGGATTTTATGACATGTCCACGGGTGCAGAGCGCCGCGGGGGTTCCAAAATTGGCCTTGGTCAATAGCACCTGAAAAACATCTGTTTTGCTGTGAAATACGGAAACTTGTTTGGGTCAACGTACATTTGCGAGCAAACCTTTTCAGTTACGAGTATCGAAAATCGAAATCGATTGACCAATGAAAGTTTGGAGTCAACTTTAGGTATGGCTACGGCCAATTATGAGCCCGATATAAAAAAAAAAGTTTCTTCGATGCAGTGCCAAGCATCCAACTAGATTAAAATGGAATGGGATATGTTTTCTTCTCCTTTTTAGATATATTATGTACATATATATAAATAATATACTGTTCTTGTGGTGTTTTGTTGGCCCTATCTTAACTTGTGCTGCTTTATACTAAAAGTCAAAAATGAATGCAGTTTCTTCAGTCGGCAAATAAATAACAACTAGTGTTGATTATAAACGATTTATTACTATACAGTACTTTTCGTAATGTAATGGATTTTTATTTTTATTTGCGCATTTTTTCAAATAAATCCGCATAAAAGGTAAGACGTCATTGATGTTTCTTTAAATGGCAACCCCTTTATTTATATCGGAATTTGAAAAATTAGCTTAGTGTAAGTAACAAAATTTGTTCTTTCAAATTTTCCAAAAGTTATACCTTGATTGAAAGCACTATACAATAGAAAATTTCATTATGACTTATTCTACATTAAAAACTACACTACTGTTGGTACAACCCAATACCCGAATAATCGAATAATTTCAATTAACCGGATAATAAAATATTCGATCCGCATACGTATAAAACGGATAACTCGAATACAAATCTGTATTCAGATAACCGAATAATTTTTTTTCAACAGCTCTACCCTAAATAGTAAAATAATTATGATATGACGATTGTAGAGAATACAAGTGGCAATAAAATGTACTTTAAGTTTTTTAATATCTTTAATAATAAATCCAGAAAACAAGAAAAACAAAAATACAAAATTTAGTTTCGGTTATTTTCAGAAACATAAGAAAAAACTCAAATTTCTTGATCTTATATTATTAAGCGTCCGATTATGTACAGCGTTGTCCCAACTTAACCGTCTTTCTCGCTTACGGTTACTTGGTACCATAAAGTACAATGAAAAACTTAGAAGGCTGTTATTATACCTTTCTGACCACCTTGAAGTATTAACTTTCAACCTCACGAAAACCACTAAAATTAAAAGGTAAGGTGGAAATTTATACCTTGTCAGAAAACTCTAAAGGAACCTTAAAGTATAATACAACACTTAGAAGGCTATTATTATACCTTTCTTACCACCTTGAAGCAAAACTTTCTACCTCGCAGAAACCAATATAATTATACCGAAAGATAGAAAATTATACCTTGACATAGAAAACCCTAAAGTTACCTCAAGGTATAACACATAACTTACAAGGCTATTATTATACCTTTTTTACCACCTTGAAGCAAAACTTTCTACCTCGTAGAAACCAATATAATTATACTCTAAGGTAGAAAATTAAACTTTGACATAGAAAACCCTAAAGGTACCTCAAGGTATAATACAAAACTGGGAAAGTTATATGATTATACCTTTCTTACAGTCTTGAAGTAGACCAAAATACCTTACTAACCAAAAGAGGTTGAAACAGTGGAATAAGTACCTTAAGGCATTCTATTCCACCTCCGAATAAGTGTTATACTTCTGAAGGCAAGTTAAAATACCTCTCAATTTCATTTATACCTTTTTTCAACCTTTAAAAATTACAGTGTACTCTTCACTAGCTAGTAGTGGTGGTGCTCGATTTTTTGTTTCGTAGTACGGTTAGTACTTGCTGTAAAAGTTAAATAGATTTTATTTAAATTTTCACTAGATTGAAGGCATGCTTTTTTTGTGCTGGACTAACATTTTAGTACTCAAGGTGATGTCGTTGGTGTCTTGTTTATTTTGAGCTTGTGCAGGTGGGCCAGCAACGCATATATACGAAGTTTTTTATATGGTTAGTATACTGTAAAAGTACACTTCATTTTTTATTTGTCTCAGGTTGCAAAATTCCCCATTCTTCACTCTTTTCTAGCTTGTACCGGTGGTACTGCGTTTTTTGTACAACCTGTTAGTAGAACCTGCAAGAGTCAGATAGACGGGGACTGGACACAAACCCCAACTCAAAATTTGTTCGTAACACCCAACTACAGTTTTGGTCACAACGCTAAATGACGATTTTGGTCACAACTCCCAATTTAATCATAACGCCCAACAACAATATTGGCCAAAACGCCCAATTTGGTTGCAATGCTCACCAACACCTGTTATACAAGAGAGCTATCGACACCACTACACCACTGAAAGCGTTGTTTTGGTCATAACGCCCAACTGCGACTTTGGTCGGAACACCCAACATCGATTTAGGTAATAACGGTCGTAATAAGGCATTTGCCGAGTAGGTCACCACCCACCGTAAGCGGCGCTAATGTCCATTGGAAAAATTATTTCTTTGGTATTAATAAAAAAATAAGCCAGCAATTTTACAAAAAAATTATTTGTAATATTAGCAATTTTATCCTAATTAATTGAAATATAAAAGATTTTTTAAGGTCGACTATATATCAAGCTATGCTGTGTCAGACAGTCTTAGTATCTATAGGGGGTCTCTCATAGACTAAACTAACTCTCTATTTTGTACGGTTTCTGTAGAATTTGGAATTTTTGATAAATACTTTAAAATTAAAAATCAAATTTTTGGTTAATTATAAGGTCACTGTGTAAGTGTACACCAGATTTTTATTTGTTCCCTAAGATATCTGTGCCCCCGTATCCAATTAGTGCAGAATAATTTTTATTATTGAAATTATTTAAAAGAAATTGTAAAAATGTTTCCTTTTTTAAAATTTGATGATCCTGTAGTGAGTAATACATCATTCATGCCCTCTATAATTGTTGTTATTACGCTAAAATGTAATTGGCGTTTTTTTTTTGCTAGAATGTGTTTCTTCTGTATACACATCCAGCTGTTGTTCATACTTTAGTGTTGTTTGTCTGTATTCGGTGTAATTTAATCTTTTTGGGTAATTGTTTCCAATATTATTTTTGCATTCATAATTATATGAATAACCAGGTCTATTATTATTGTAATAGTTGGAATCCCTAAATCGTTGACTGTGGTCTCGATGTTGATAATTATTATCGTACCTTTGCCTTTTGAAGTTTTGCTTACCTCCAAATTTATTCTTATTTCCATGATTTCGATTATAGTTGTTCATATATATGTTAATTTTTCCATAATTATTTGCTGTCTTTTCTATATTTACAGCAGTATCATAATTCCTAACAATCTCCATAAAAATTTTCACACATTTTATATTTTGTACGGCTACTGCTTGAGAAATTTCGCTTTCCAGATTCCTCGACAAATGTATTATTTCTTCTGCGGTGTTAAATACGTATCTTGCTTTACTAAATTGTTTTAAAATGTAGCTTTCTCTTGATCCTTTATTTATTTCATATTTTCCAGTTGTTAAATACTCTCTAATTTGAGATTGCTGGAAAGTACCGGAGTATTGTTGTATAAATTCTTTTCTAAATTCTTCATACGTAGTACAATATTGTTTAACCAAACTAAACCACATTTCAGCATTTCCATTTAGTGATAATTTCACTAATTGTAAATTCCTATTTTCGTCATTATGATTTTTAGTTAGTCGTCCATTTTCTGTAAGAAAAAGATAGGGAATTCGTTCCTTCTACCTTCAAATCTTGGTACATTCCCATTATTTGGTACCCAATTAGTAATTTGACTAAATAATTGTCCTGCCATATTATGTATTTTGCATTTGACCAGTCTTGTCTACATGTTCATTCTTCATTCACATCTACTAACGTCTTCCTTTACAAATTGATCGATATTCTGAATTTCTTCTTGCTGTTCTTTAAATTTTCCTTCGAACTTCTGCTCTTATTCAGTGATTTTCTGTTCTAATCGTTGTTCCTTCACATTCAGTTTCTCTTGCAAATCCTCTTCTAATTTTAAAAGCTCTGTTTAATTTCTTGTTGACTGTGTTGTGCTTCTAATCTGCTTTGTGCTAATCATTGTCTTATTTTCCTTCTGTGCTTCTTCTTGTCTTTGTATTAACCTATCTTCTAACCGTTGATTACTTCCTTCTTGCTTTTGTTGTACTTCTACTACCTATACCTACGTTGTTTTGCTTCTCCCCATCCTTTGTTTAATTTCCTCTTGTAACTGTTGCATACTTTCTTGTATTTGCGTCATAAATTCTACTAATGACATTTGTTCATCTTGTTTCACCGTTGAACTTTCGCAAACTCTTGTTGCTTGGCCCTCAATTCTGCTTACTTCTTCGGAACTCACCTCTTCTGTGATGGTCTCCATTTCTTCCCTTCTTGAATCTACTCTTCACGTTTGCTTCTTTTTGTCACCGTTTTCTCTGACATTTTTAATTTAATACAGACCTATATATATTTATTAGGTGTCAGGACAAAAAACCCCTGGACAAAAAACCCCGGACATAAAACCCCCGGACGAAAAACCCCCGGACAAAAAACCCCCAGGACAAAAAACCCCCCGGACAAAAAACCCCCGGACAAAAAACCCCCGGATCTTTGTATTCAAAAAGGTAACTTAAGGTAAATTGAGTAACGGGGTTGATTAAGACAAGAATGCAATTAACAACCATTTACGTAGTAGATAATAGTAGTTTATTATACAAGACGATAAAGTAAAATTTTATCCACGAGTGAATCGTTTAACGTCGAGACGAAGTCGAGACGTTAATTATTCAAGAGTCGATAGAAATAACTTTATCGTCGTGTATAATACAATATTTTTTTCTATGGCAAGAACTTTAACAATTTCAAAAGAAAATAATGACATTTCAAAATGTCAGTAGCTAGATTGGGTTGCTACGATAATACGAAGCTGTCATATTTAATTTAAACAAAAGTTAGAAAATTAAATTACTTTATCTATCCTTGATGTTAAAGTGCTACTTTATCTACCCTTGCTGTTAAAGTAAAACTTGACCTTTTGTTTTGAGTTGATAAAAGCACACTTTAACATGTTCTATAAAAAAAAGAATTTTATATGGGTAATTACGTTTCTAATGTGTCCCCCGCCCATAAACATGTAATCTGCAACCCTATTGGCCTTTTTCTACAAAAGTACTTAAGTAAATTAATTAATTTTGTGCGGGGTTTTTGTAAACTATTTAAATGCTATTAGTAATAACATTAGATTGTAAAGTTTGTATTAGTACTATAAAGCAAATTGAATAAAGTGATTGAACATTGACAAAAATAACTATTTTTTGGATTACGTACATTATAAATAATTAATTAATTTTGTGCGGGGTTTTTTGTCCGGGGGTTTTTTGTCCGGGGGTTTTTTGTCCGGGGGGTTTTTTGTCCTGGGGTTTTTTGTCCGGGGGTTTTATGTCCGGGGTTTTTTGTCCAGGGGTTTTTTGTCCTAGACTCATTTATTAAACTAACATGCCCCACTATCCTGCTAACTTTTTCTAATATTTCAAAATGCCTTAATCTTTATTCCAACAGTAGGATACTTGTTTTAATAAATGATTTTGGCGCTTACGTTTTGGGTGACATTTATTTAAATTTTTATTTAATCTCGGGTTTTATCATATTTAATTCTAAATCTTACCTTTATTGTTCACAGCTAGAGCATGTACTAGCAACTATTAATATTTGTCTCTTATCTCGTAGGGGTACTGTAGAATTTGATTGGACACAATATAAATCAGAAAATTCAAATATGAGCCAATTCAATTTTGTAAATACCACAATCTGTAATTTTGGATATATAATCGCAAGTTCATTTATAAATTATTATTGTAAAAAAATGTATTTGAAATCGGCATTAAAGTACCTCGAAATCGTCATTAAAATACGGAAAATCGGCATTAAAGTAATCCATTGTTTTACGACTTTTTGTAGATGGCGAGGCGACAGATAAACGTCAACCCACGTTAACATAACCTACAAATGTTGATTAAAATATTGTAATTTCACGATTTCTCGATTTCAAATAAAACATAATGTACTTCTCGGCACTGAAGTTCCTTTTATCCCTCATGTGGTTTATTTGCCTTGGCCCTACGGGCCTCTGCAACTAAATCCACATTCGTGATAAAAAGTTAAACTTCAGTTCCTTGGTATACAAACTACTATTGGTAAAACTCAATTTTACCATTATAATACTATTTGTTTACATTATTTTATTTAATTAGATCTGAAGGATATTAGGTATTTATTACTATCGTTAGAAGAATGTTTATTAATTAACTCTTTTAGTCTATTTTAAATAATTTTTTTATTTTGGATTATAATCAATTTAATATCTTTTAATAGCAGTATAATTTTTCTTCTGTACTGCTTCTTATTCTTATCATCACATTTAATTTTAGTGTACACTTACATTAATTATCCTTTTATCTTCGAGCTTAATCTTGATTCTTCTTTCTACTAATTACCCTTGTACTGCATCAGGAAACAAACAATCTAGACTCCATAACCGCACAATTAACTTTTTTCTCAAATTGGCACAATTCTCCTTTTAAATTAAGTCTATTAATTAGTATTGTAAATTTCAATATTAAATAATAGTATGTACTTTATTTAAATTGAGTTTTGAATCACTTTTAACTCACGTAATAAATTTTTGATAAAAAATTCTCACACAATTTTGTTACTATTTACATTTGTATTGCCCGCCAGAACTTTGAATATGAAATACCATAAATGACAGATTCCTAATTTCCAACCAGTGTGACATTTCTAACCTTATAAATCATATTTTTTAGATTAACGGTCTATAATTGTGTTTGCTTTCAATTATGCAATGTTTATGCTTTTATACAGCAACCAATAAGTATTAAAATTAAGCTTTACCTGTTACGATAATAATTCCTTTCAGAGAACCACTTAATTCCAAAATCATCATTTCCAACTAAACTGAGTTAGACTATAACTGGTATTTTTATAATTTCTTGTTTAAATCAAATTATTCAATATGATTCTACCTAATTTATTTTATTTTAGATAATGAAAATGACGTTTGCTGATCAAATACTTCTACTATTGTACGAAATAGACCTTTTCAATGATAAATCGATGTTATTTGACTACAATATCCCTTTTATTTGCTCTATAATCAATCTGCATGTTAATAATATGCTTTTTAAATTGATTTGTCATCTAGGACCATATCAATATGTTTCGATCAAACTAAATAGATGTGGTCATCTTCAGCCTGAAGCTAAAATGGCGTTAATTAATATTCTAATACAATTATATAAAACACAGTTAGTACTTACAGAGAGTCAAGATAAAATTAACTTGACAGACAATAAAACAAATTTAAATGGCGCAAAATCATTCATATGAAATGCGCTTGGAAACGATCCGACCAGGAAAAACATTCTGTTGCAGCCACGTTCTTTAACATATTCTGAGATCTGGTCATTTACACAATTAACTGTTGCTATTAGAATGTTTAAAAATTTCGTATTGTTCAAAGTTTATTAATTTTTGTTGTTGTAATACGTAGTATTATTTTCCCTATCAAACTGGTGCTCTGATGTTAAAATGTACTCCGCGAATGCCGAGTTACAATTATCAATATTGTTTTTTTTTTATATTTTACTTAAATAAAGAATAGCAGCTTTCAATTCCTATTTACTTTTGCCTTAGGGCAATAATCCGGTATTTTGTTACAGTGTTGAAATCATTCAGATGCAGTCCAGAATTGTTTCGAATAATTTTTCCCTTAAATACATACAGATGCAGTTTAGAGGTTTCGAGTGACTTGCAGTTTCTAAGTGTGTATTTGGTTGCATACTCATTTTTGGGATATTTTGAAAAACCTTGATATTTAGGGGATTATAGTAAAATTTTCAAAATAGATTGGGAGGACGATTTCCTGCGGCCATTTTGTGAGACTAATTTTGTGAGATTATTTTCTTCTGGGGCTGCATGTGATTTTGGAATTTTCACTTGATGTGGATAAAGTAATTCCAAGATTATTGGGGAAATTTGGTGATCAGTCATAGGAAATGTTGTGTGAAATTGGTAGAATGAAGCCAGTTATACTGGTATAATTATATATTTCTGCAAATTACTCACTCGAGACCGCCTTGGAACTCTGGTCTCCTATTGGTACTGCTATTTCGTTTCCGTCTTATTCGTATTCAATCCTGCCTGTGCTCCCCATGTGGCATTGATGTCGCTTGCCAAAGCACCTGGAGGACCAACCCCCATGCCGTTCTGAGCAACCCTCAACTCATGTGGTAGCTTTCGAATGCATGACTTCTCCCCAGTGTGACAGCTACGATGTTTTTCACCAGTTAAAGTAAAGCTTGACACTCATGAGATTATTTCAACTAGTGGACAGCATCTCCGTGTAGTTACCCTGCATGGCTGCTCTGATGAAGCTGCGCTACTGTGCATCCCCAGGTATCTGCTAGCGTTTTAGTCATCTTATCGTTTAAACTAAAAATACCGTTCGGGCTAGTCTTATGAAAGCTTATGCAATGTGCCTACCTTGTATAATGGGGATCTTCCTAACCGATGATACCGAGAAATTAAGAAATTCTGTGTAGCTAACTGAGATTTTCATCTCGTGCAATAATGTATGCGGAATAGGTTATTTTCATTTTATGTATTTAATATTTTCCTCGATTGGCAATGCTGCCTTTTTGCATTTTGGTCGCGTTCAGTAACTTAACATTTTAAAATTTAACTGAATCTTTTGCGAGGGTTTATCGGGAGCGTAAGTATTGCAATTAGCTCCTTATTAGCGATGAAAATACACAGTTTTAAGTGTAAAACCCCTTGGCGAAATGGTACCAATTCGAATGATGAGAACTTTCGTGTACCGCTATCGCAGTACTTGAATGTTTAAGTCACTACCGTACAGTTGAGATACGTCTACTCGTGCGAATTGCGAGTAAAGATCGTAGAGTTCTGCTTTTGACTTCAAATTTATTAACATAAAAAAACCTTGTAAATTTTATAAGTGAAACTAAAATTACATCTACTATTCTAATTACAAACAAATTATTCTATCATAGATTTGTGTTGCCTTTTTCGTGGATGGTGCAGTTTGTATGTGTACATACTCTAAATAAATAATGAGGTTATTTCAAGCTATGGTGTTTTTTGCGATTTATTATTTTCATGAAACAGCTAAGTGGTTCAGGAACTTACACGAACACCTGTAGGTTTTCTGGTTTGGACAGTCTCGAACCAGTGGCGCTTCCGGACAACCCCCCCCCCCCCCCCCTACAATTCTTGCTCAGGAACTAGCTGGCGATAATTTGCTACACTACTAGACAATTCCTGAACCGCCGTGTTGTAAACTATATATTATTTACTTCTTCTTTTGTGTACAAATAGAATCCTCGTGTAGCAATTACACATTTTTTACAATATCTCACTTTAGTTTACTTTTCTAAATAATTTTATTGACTAATTCCTTAGCGTATCATTGATATACTGTTCTTGTTTCAAAGAAACATTTAATAGTCTGTTAATTAAACAGTGAAGGGACGCTAATTTTTGACCCCAAGGTGTGTTACTAGTCATAGGTATTAAATACTCCGTTTGTGTATTTTTTCTAGAAATTTCAAACTCAAACTTGCCGTCCTGTATTTTAATTCTAAGGTGCAAGGAAGGATGTGATTAACTTTATACTGTAAATTGAATTTTTTCATGCCATTTATTAATTGATTTAAAAAATAATTGAAGTACTGATTCAGTACCATTAAATAAACAAATAACCAGAACACGGCGAATTTTTTGTATTCCTATGCCATAATTCTTTAAGAATTATTTAGAAAAGGCTCACCGCCATTTTAGCTTCAGGCTGAAGATGACCACATCTATTTAGTTTTGGTTTTGAAATAAAAACAGTGGGAGAACTGCGTGTTATTTTTGAACATATTTGTCAGTATTTAGGGCTACCCGAAATGACAACCGGTCTAAATTTCTTTGCAAACGCTATTCTCAAACAGTATTCATCAGAAATGCCGCAATGAGGTCTTAAATAAAACATCAAAAAAGGTATCGTCTTGTGCCCTGGTTTACAGTTTCTGTTTCGTATTTTGCACAAGTAAATTTTGCTGTTAAATGGCAGAAATATAAATGGTATATGGCTACAAAATCGTCGATATTTTAATTATAGTTCTACAACGGAAACCAATTGTTTTGCCATTTATAAACTAGCAGACGATAACAGCCAACATTTGTTTTTCAAACGAGGCCTTGTTTTACGTCAACTGGACACCTGTAATTTGACAATACGTGTTTTTTATGTAGCAATGTGTCCACTTCTTTCAGCATAAGCCAAACGCCAATCTTAATCAGGAATTTCTAATTCCTAAAATAATAATCAATTAAATTCTGTAAAATGTGGTCTCATAGCTGCAATTATTCATTATTGCAAAATGGAAGCTTGCATCTACTGCAGTTTTCTTATACTCTTTTTAACATTTTTATTGTTATGGTCCAATTACACTTATTTAGGGTTTTGTGGTCGCTGAAGACCGAATTTAACATACAATTTTATCTAACGAGTTTAGAACAATAAAAAATGTATAATTCAACCATTAAGCAAATTTTAAATAGACCCGCAGCCTGCACTTCCTAAATTAGAAATGAAATCGTAACACATTTATACAAAATTCATAACGAATAAACTTGGGCCTCATTTTTCCTAGTTTCAACAAGAATGTTAAACCACTCAAATTAAACCTTCCCAAGACATTTTCGTAAGTACACAAAACGTGTCCTCTAAGCCGCTTCCCGAAAACTATAAATCACTTCTCCCAGTAAGTATTAACCAAGTAATACCTCTGTGCTGAGAAGAACTGGCGGATGTAGATTCTTATCAGGTAAGCAGGCAGGTGCGTCCTTGAAAATGCTAAAGATAAAAGTGCAGTTCAAGAACTTCTAATTTCAATAACATATCACATTTGCGGAACCTGATTGCGTATTGATGAAAATGATCGAACCAGTTGTGGGATGAAATTTGATTGCATTAAAGACCAATTAATTGACAAATACTTATTGGGACATTGAGAGATTGAGCGGAAAACATTTGGACTCCTGATGGTGTCATAGCCTTAACGTACAAAAACAAATGAATATGAGCAAGTAAAACGGAAAATTAAATACAAAGGTATTCGACAAAGACGTGTTTAATATTCTGAATATGTCCTTTAATATCTTAGAAAATTTGATGAACATTTCAATGCTAAAGCTGATCGACAGAGTTGAAATCTTTCAAAAAAGTCTTAAGCAGTCTCTTGTAAGTTTTCTAAAAAAATTGCAATTTTCTGACAATTTGCTGGATGCTTTGGCAATTTACTGTAAACATGTTAAAGTATTGCTACAAACCATCTTGAAATTTATTGGATGCTCACTGACGGTTAACTGCAAATCTGTTAAATTTGGATAGTAAAGTTGCATAAACTTTACTATAATTTACTGGAAAACTACAATTTTTGTAAGTTCACTGCAAACTCGCTTTTATAAACCTTTCTTTTCCAAAAAATTACCCACAAATTTACTGCAATTCTTTGGGTCTTGAAGATTTGATTCTAGATGAATCGAAATCAAATTCAGTTAAATAATTTATTTACTCGATCAGAACATTGTGATTTAGAACAGAAAACATTAATAAAAAAATCTGGTGTGATACACGCACACAACTTCCTTTTACAGTGATCTTATAATTAGCCAAAAATATGATTTTAAATTTTTAAGCATTTGTCAAAAAATTTCAAAAATTACAAATTATACAAAAACGGTACAAAATAGAGCGTTAGGTGAAGAGACAAATTTTCTCTAGAATTTTAAGCTGAATTCAAAAATGTAATAATATACCTGGTGTTCTATTTAAAATAGGAGTTAATAGAGAAAATAGAAAAAAAAAACAAAAGAAACCCATTTTAGAAGTATTGAACTGGAAAATCACCTATCTCACTTCAATACACTTAAAAAATGTAATAAAAATGTGAAGTTTGAAAAAAATCGTTAAGAGCCGTTTTTGAAAAAATCGAAAAACACTGAAAAATCACAAGAGTAAACACCTACTTCCGGTTATGCGATTTTCTTCAAAAGCTTGCTGTCGCATCTACATAGTACACAAAATGTATATATGAAGTTTCAACGCCATACCTCTTTTCGTTTTTGAGATATTCTGTTCACAGACAGACAGACACACAGACAGACCAATGAAAAAATTTTTTTTTGTTCAGGGGACTCTAAAACGTGAAGATCTGTTGAAAACTCAATTTCGAATTTTTGGGGTGAATCCAATACTTCCTTTATTGTAAAAGGAAGTAACAACCAGGCGCATTAGAAATCGATATCTATTTTCTTGTATTTACCCTAAACCCTGCATGCATGTTAGAATGTAATGTAACTGATTTTCTTTTATTTCTATATTTTTAAATCGAACATATTTACATATTTTACAATTTTGCATTGCTATTTAGTAGCTTGAATAATAATAGGTTCCTGAAAATTGTATATTTAGTAGATGAAAGTCAGAACTGTTGTTGCACTGCAGTTCTATAAAAAAAGTGTACATTTCCGTGGTGCGCCATAAAAATCATGTGTGTTGTGCTGTATGAGTATGACCCATCAGCCTTAAGTTCAAGCATTTTTAAATCCGTCTGTTTCAACCTACAGGTGTTCACGATTTGCGATTTCTGGGAACTTGATGGATGCATTTTTTAATACCCCTGTAATTCCAGCAATAATATTATTATAGAGTTTATAAAGTTAAGGAATGTTAATATCTGTTTCCGAGACTTGGAAATTGTAAATTTATATTTAGCCCACAAATTCACTGGATTGCTGTGAACAGCGAGTGAAAGTGGATGTAGTGTGACTTGACCGCGTTAAGTTATCAACAGTGCACACTCACACTATCAATCGTTTGACCCGTTACTGATATCAACCGCTAAACTTAAACACCAAATGTGTAAGTTAAAAGGCAGTTATCCTAATTCTAATCTTACCTGAAATTAGTTAAAAGTCACAACAAATTCTGCATATGCAGAATATGCAAGACAGCAACCAAAATATGTTTTTGTCTCAACGGCAATTTAGCTATAATTCCCAATATCCGGCTTTTGGAAATCAGCAACCATCCCAATATGGATTTATGCCATTTACGCAGAACAATACATTTTTACCGGCAAATCAATATCTTAACGGCATACCTACACCCCAAACCTACACTAACGTAGATTTATTACCTCCTTCTGAATCAGCATCAAATCAATTACCTAGCCCTGAATATGAGTAAATAATTATCGACGAATCTGACGAAGATCCCCTGCACGAATGGCAACAAATTAAAAAACGCAAAAGCATTACTCCAAAACATTCACTACACCAAAACAATGAAAATCAAACTAACATTCAAAATAGATTCAGTACGTTGGCTAATACGAGCACAGTCCCAAAACCTAGTAGAAGCTCTGAACAGAAAATAGTTAAACCACCTTCTATATTTATATATGACGTAACCAACTACTATCAAATGATCGAAAATCTAACCAAAATCTTAGCAAGGGAACAGTACAACACTAAGGCACTGTCCAGCAATACAATTAAAATAAACACTATACTACAGCCTCATATAGAAAACTAATCTTACACCTGAAGGACGAAAAAATTGTACTTCACACCTACCAGTTAAAGGAGGAAAGAGCCTACAGAGTGGTAATGCACCACACTACGAACCCTAAAGAAATCAAAGAAGAGTTACATAAGCACGGTCACTCTGTACGTAACATTATCAACATCAGACACAGAAAATCCAAAGAACCCCTACCTATGTTTTTTGTCGATCTTGAACCCGCTCAGGGTATGACCTCATAACTGCAAAAGTTCTGAAAGAACAGCCCCACAAGGCTATAATGGTCCTAACTCAAATATTTAACGCTGTCATAAGGCTACAGTATTTTCCCATACAATGGAAGTTTGGTCAAATCGTCCTTATTTTGTAACCGGGTAAACCTGTTCACGACGCTACGCCATATCGACCAATCACCCTGTTGCCTCTTCTATCTAAAGTCTTGGAGAGATTGATACTGAAAAGAATTACACCCATATTAGAGGATCAAGGACTAATACTTCATCACCAATTCGGCTTCAGACTGCAACACTCCACTATAGAGCAGGTACACAGAGTAGTTGACGTGATAGAACAGGACTTTGAAGAAAACAGATACTGTGTTGCGGCATTCCTAGATGTCAGTCAAGGCTTTGACCGAATCTGGCATCCTGGTTTATTGTACAAAATCAAACAATCACTGCCTTACCAATACTACTTTCTCATTAAATCCTACCTGAGTGAAAGGTACTACCAGGTCAAACATGCAGAGAGCCTGTCTAGTCTCCATCTAATTAAAGCCAGAGTCCCCCAGGATAGCGTCATGGGACCCACATTGTACTTAATATTTACAGCTGACCTTCCTCACCATGAAAAAGTTGTTACGACACAGCTTTATTAGTATCTCACAATGATCCAACTCATACATCGGCTATACTACAAAGATACCTCCACAACTTACAAGCATGGTTAGACAAATGGCGTATATAAATAAATGCAACAAAATCTACAGCCGTAACTTTCACGACAAAGCATGGTACCGTTCCTCCAGTCTCCTTGAATGGCATCCAAATACCAATCAAGAACGATGTAAGATATCTTGCTATGCATCTAGACAGGCGGCTCACGTGGAAACCCACATTACCAAAAAGAGAAAAGAACTAAACCTTAAAATGAAGAAAATGGACTGGCTAATGGGACGAAGATCTAAAGTATCATTAAACAATAAAGTGTTAGTGTATAAACTGTGTTAATTCCAGTGTGGGCCTAAGGGATTCAACTGTGGGGCTGTGCGAAACCCTCGAACACTGCAATACTGCAAAGGTTTCAAAACAAAACTCTCCGCACCATAACCAACGCGGAGTGATTCATTTCTAACCTAACTCTTCACAACGACCTCAAGATTCCATGGATACGGGATAAAATCAACAGGTGCACGACTAATTATGTGAACAGAATCCATTCGCATCCGAAGGTGTTAGCGCTTAATCTACTAGATAATATAAACATCACCAGACGTTTAAATAGACATAAAATTTTAGACAACACTAACTAGTATTAAGTAATGGTAGGTTCTTCGGGGTTATGCCGTGGTCGTCGATTTGAACTTGACGTTTCGCTGCTCATGCTGTCAGCTTCTTCAGAAGTTTTCTAAAGACTGATGTTGGTGCCTTTTGCTCCTGGTTATATACCGAGGAGTCGTTACGGTTGGCTGCTCATGTAGATCTTGCATGTTATTCGAATTTGTTGTTTTTCCGCTTGGTTGCTCACGTGAAACTTGTTTATGGATGGATTGGTTTTTCAGAGCTACCTTCCATATGTTACTAAGGCGATAGCCGTCTTCTCGATTGAAATTGCTTGGATTTTTATTAATTTCTAGGGATTCCCGAATAACACGAGGGAAGTATTTTTTAGTTCTGGCTAGTATGTTTACGGAGTCGTAATTTATTCCGTGGTCCCCTGGTCCTAATAAGTGTTCTGCGATAGCTGATTTTTGCATGTTTCCAAGTCGTGTGAGGCTCTAGTGTTCTTTTATTCGACATTGAATGCTTCTTCCCGTTTGTCCGATGTAAGATTTGCCACAAGTACATTGGAGCTGGTAAACGCCTTCTGTCTGTAGTCTGGGCAAAGAATCTTTGTTGGAGGGGATCAATTGTTCGACCTTTGTTATTGTACCATAGCGGACTCCAATGTTCTTTTTATCTAATACCTTTCTTATTCTGTCGGTTACTCCGGCGATGAAAGGAAGGCAGGCGTAATTAGTAGGTTTAGGTTTAGGTGCTTTCGGTTTTATGGTATATTGGCACGCTTTCTTGATGTCTCGTCGACTGTAGCCATTTCTGAGTAAGGCTTCTTCCACATGACTCAATTCTTGTGGTGTACTGTCCTCGTCACAGATAGCGTTGGCCCGATGAATAAGAGTTTTGATCAAAGATCGCTTTTGTTGGGGATGATGATGAGACGAAGCATGTAGATAGCGGTCGGTGTGAGTCTTCTTTCGATATACTGTGTGGCTTAATCTGTTATTAGCGGTTCGTTTCACTAACACGTTCAGAAAAGGTAGGCGTCCATTTTCCTCAGTTTCCATAGTGAATCTTATTTTGGCATGGTGGCTGTTTAAGTGTGCCAAGAAAGCTTCAAGAGCTGCTTTTCCATGGGGCCATATAACGAAAGTGTCGTCGACGTAGCGGAACCAGCATTTAGGTTTGAGATGGCTGGACTGAATAGCTTCATCTTCAAAGGCTTCCATAAATATGTTCGCAATGACTGGAGATAACGGGGATCCCATAGCGGCTCCTTCCTTTTGCTCGTAGTATATTCCTTCCCAAAGAAAGTAGGTCGTCGTGAGGCACATTCTTACTAACTCTAGAATGTCTTCTCGAATTCCTTGAGGAACGAAGCATTGTTGTATAAGATTTACTGAATCTTCTACTGGTACATTGGTGAACAGGGATTCCACATCGAAACTGACCAACATGTCCTGGTCCGTTACTTCTTCACGTAGGATTCTATTCTGCCTACGTATGGTTGTAATACGTTAGCGAGGTACCTGGCTAGTTCGTACGTACGCTACGTGAAGAACTTTTAGACACAAACTGCGTTTTCAAAAATAGTTATTTTATGGAGTTACATTATACAGGGTTAAAAACAAATAAACTTTGCATCACATGTGACCAAATTTTAATAGCCCTATTTGGATTTTGTAGAAAAACACATATTTAATATGGCGCTACTTTAAAGAAAATGTGTCTGGAATAAAGCATTGTCAAAACTAAGAAGTTTTATGTAGGTTGCGTTGAGTATTACTTTGCAACAGTGGTGCAATTTAAAAAAAATTGGCAAAAAATTTAAATTATCTTATACAGCTGAAATTTTGCATATGGGCTAAAAATTGCATTTAGAAAACTTTTTTTTCGATATTTTGAGAAATAACCGCACTTTTGAATTTTTTTTTGAAACAAAAATAAAATTTGACAGATAATGCGAATGGCGTGACTACTATTTTTTGGTTAATTTCATCTCGATCGAAGCACAAATTGATGCGAACTTTACTGGTCACACTGTATATGATTGATCAATTCTTGCCCCTCATATTTGAGGAGTAAGTTGTGTATTTCATCGGGGCCAGTAGATTTTCTGTCTTGTAAAAATAGCTTATTAACGTCAAATATATTTGAAAGTTTTTGAAACTTTTAGTGCATTCTGGAATGGCCTAGCAGAAAATTTGGCATCAGAGCTAGTGTCATGCTCTGGAACATTATAGACCGCGTGGGACATTTTTACAGGGTTTTTTTGCCTTGAAAGTGCCGTCAATTTTGCTATACATTTTTGACAAATGTTCAACAAAATGTCAAAAAAATCAGTGATTTTTGAGCAAGAATCAGCTAACTTCAAATAATTTTTTCGGATGAACTTTCAATAAGATTGCAGTCGTTTTCAAAAATCACAAAAGTTTGCCAACAGTTTAGATAGGTACTGTTAAATTGATGTATTTTTTGTAAACCTACTAAAACAGTTTTGCAAGCTTGGAAGTCTTTTAAAAGTAGATGAAAAGGTTAGCAAAAGTCTTTTGTAAATTTGCTTAAGGGTTGTATTTAGTTAAGCCGTCTTGCACCGTAGAATAGTGAAACGCTAACTGGGATATTTCGCTTCACAGCAGTATGATTAAAAAACTAATTTAAGGACCATTTAGAGCAACCTTTTCTCCAACGGGCTAAATCTCGAAAAGCTTTTTTTTCATAAATATGGATGATATCGCGTTACACATAGCACATGAATTTTAATTGATACTGCCAACGGAATTCATCTTTATAAGTTTTTGTCCTTTTGCCCCGTTAAATAAAAGTATTTTTTTGTATTCGCTCCCCAAACTGGTTACTTTGGAAACTGTCTAGGATCCTCAAAATGGACATTTAGAGGCCTTGTACTTAAAGTCGTCAGGGCAACATTTTAGCGGACTCAAACATTAGCTGCAATTTTCTGAAAACTGTAAATATGTTGCTGTTACCAACCTGCTAACAATATACTATGAAGTTACGCTGACAATGAATCTAGAACTAAAAACCTGCTGACAAGAAACTCTGGACATAAAACTCCAGGACAAAATAACAGACAAAACACCTTCCCGGATAAAACCCTCTGGGATAAAAAATCCCCGGAACAAAAACACGGGAAAAAGAATTAACAATTATGTTAGGTCCGTCGACGATTAATTATTGTTTTTAGATTCAGGCTCGACCTTTTTTTACTAATTTTGCAATTTTTGCAGCAACCACGCAATCAATTGTGACCAACGTAAAATTAAGCTATGTATCAGAAGTAACTGCACAAAAGGTAAGTTGCGAGAGGTACATACTATCAAATGTCTGTTAGAGATGCGATATTGTTATTAATGTGTTTTTGTATATTACGTTATTTGAATTCAAGTTATAAAAACTTATATAAACAGAACAATGACAAATAAAAGTTAACTAATGTAACAGACGAAACAATTACCTGTAGAAAATCATAGCTTAAAGAAGCATATTAATTATAAAGTATAAGGAATAAATCTTTGGACATGGGTTGCATGTCTGACACAATTATTAACATTTATTGTATGTATGTATGTTTTTATGTATAATGCTTTCTAGCTGACATATTTTTTATTTCCCAATTTGAAGTTGTTTGGTCCCAATTTTAAAGTGTTTATTTTCAATATGAAAGTGCCAATTCTTAATTTGAAATTAATTATTCTCAAGTTTAATATGTTTATTCTTAACTTGAATGTGTTTAGGCATTTTCCTTTACCTCGAATAATAACTGAGATTCCCATTTAATCCCATTGGCAATGGAACATGCAAACATACAGTGTTTTCAGATTGCTTTTCACCATGTATCAGTTGTGTTTCACTTTTTCTCAAATGCTTTTCCATCTTGTCAACACTTGTCAGTATTGACAAGACGGAATTACATTTGACAAAATAGTGAAACACAATTGATACATAGTGAAAAGCAATCTAAAAACACTGTAATATGGTAATGTTTTTCCTCCGGGTGTGGAGGGGGGTTGTCCGCGCGTTTTCTGTAATTTTTTTTCCCCAGGGGTTTTTTGTCCGAATAACGTTCGGAAATCAAATTACTCTAATAGCTTATTCTAATCGCAGAAAACTGAAATTTATTAGACGTTTATCAAAATAGAAAAAAATTGTGTTATGGTATTTTTCTTAATGTTAGTCTTGTATAATGATAAAACTGTGTTAATCTGAATAGTAAACCCCCAATACATTTCTAATTGTAAAAAAACCTGAACATAATTTCACATTAATGAGATACTACTTTTAACTACTAAAATAATCAATTGCATTCTTTACAATATGGTCGCATAGTGGTAATTATTCCTTATTGCAAAATGGAAGATTACATCTACTGCACTTACAAAGTTGAGTCCGATTTCAAGATATGTCCTTTTTATAATTTTTATTTTTTTATAGCCCAATATTGTTGTGAACCTTCTATACAAACATATTCAGTTTTCTAGTCGTTTAGAAATTGAATTTAATAGATCATTCTTGTCTGAGGAGTTTAATAGTTATTTTCCACGACCGGGAGTAGAAATCGGTTTCTATAGCATCAAAATTGTGACAGAAGTAAAGCATTTACTCTCTAGAGACAAACTAAGACATAAATTTCCCTAGGGAGTTTTCATTATGACTGAAACAACAATTATGTCAAATTCGAGGTTAGCAGGTTAGGTTTTGCGTCAGTCGGTGTCAAAACTGACGGAAAACCTAACCTGATAACCTCGAATTTGACATGGACTTACAGTGCCACCAACTTTAATAAAATTTAAAAATGTTAATAAATTACATTTAAAAAAAACATGTTTGTAGTTTTAAATCTTCCTGCAACGAGTAAAAAATAGTATATGCAATTCGGAGAGACTGCTATTTTGCTTCAGTGCTATGTGACTCTAGGGCTTCACCATCGAGTCATAAATGGCGCCTCAGCAAAATAACGCATTTCTCTCTCTCATTGCATAATCTGCTATTATCAAGTGAATATATTAACGAGTGAATAATTTTCTCGAGTTAATAAAATGTGTTTGTTCAAGAGTAATATATTAATTTTTTTCCAATACCTACACACTAAGACTTGAGAAATTAAAATTTAAATTAATATTAATTAAAATGTAATAGATTTAAATGTAAATTATTATGAATAAATATGTTTTGAAATAAATTTGAAAATCCAACTTAGTTTAAATAATTGCATACTATAATATTTTACGCCAATGTATTCAGAAGTGAATAAAAACTATTTTAAACACTAGTGAATAAAGAGGTACTTTCATAGCGAGATTTTCGTGAATAAAATGCAGATCTTTAGGTAGATATTGGAAAAAATAATAAAAAATTGATTATTCAACCATAAAGCAAATTTTAATACGCGTGCACTTTCTAGATTAGAAATGAAATCGTTATATACAGTGCTTTCGTAAAGTAGAGGATAAATTCATTAAACATTCAAGGAATAACTTTGGGAAAAAACACTGGGACCCGTAGATTTTTATTTTTATTTGCTCATTTTTTTATACAAAATGCATACATACAGGATGACCCGCGTAGGAGGAGTGACGTCATCGAGCTGTTTTTTAAATGTCAATCCACTTTTTTATTACGGAATTTGAAAGAACACATTTTTTTACTTACGTTAAGCTGATTTTTGCGTATAGGTCACATGACAAAAATTCAGAAATACCATTTTAAAATTGCAAAATACTAAATTCAATTTTAGGAAGTATGATTTTACGTTTTTATCAATGACAAAAATCAAAAAAAGCATGTCGGTCGTCTTAGCTACTCTTAGGTAGACAACGGTGTGCAATTTGAACATTTAATTTAGTTGTTTTTGAAGTTATCATTGCAATTAAATTTAGTGTTTTTTTCTTAATTGTTGGTCATATGACCCATACTCAAAAATCAGCTTAGCGTAAGTAAAAAATGCGTTCTTCAAATTCCGTAATAAAAAGAGAGGGTTGCCATTAAAAAAAAACCTCGATAGCGTCATTTCTCCTACGCGGGTCACCCGTATGTATGCATTTTATACGGAAAAATTAGCAAATAAAAATAAAAATCGATGGGTTCCAGCGTTTTCCGAAAATATTTTAAAAAGACTGAAATTTATAATGAATCAGCATGGGCCCATTTTTTGAGATTTCATAGTTGCAACAAGTATGTTAAATCACTCAAATTAAGTACTTTTCAAGATATTTTCTTAAGTATTCAAAATGTGTCCTCTAAGCAGTTTTGAAAAAACTATAAATCACTTCTTGCAGGAAGTATTAACCAAGTAATACTTCTGTGCTGATTAGCGCTGACGGATGTAGATTCTTATCGGGCAAGCAGGCCGTTACGTCCTTGATAAATACTAGAGGATAAAAGTACAGGGCAAGAACTTCTAATTTCAATAAAATATCATTTATGCCGAATATTATTAGTTATTGATGAAAATGATCGAACCAGTTGTGCGATAAAATTTAGTTGTATGCAAGCCCAATTTGTAAATACATATTATTTGAACTGTTCATCATGTCATAGCCTTAATGTGCATTTCTAAAAAAAAAGAGTTAAAAACGAATTTGAGTGTTTAATATTCTGGATATTTCCTATAAAATCTCAGAGAATTTGTTGAATATTTTACTACTGAACCTGTTCTACAGACTTGAAAATAAAAATTTATTGGCAGTTTAACGAAAATCCCTCGTATATTTGATAAAAACTTGTTGCAACTTTTAGACAGTATGCTGGATACCTTGACAATTTACTGTAAATATGTTAAAAGGATTGCTACAAACCTGCTGCCAATTGAAATCTGTTAAATTTGAATAGTAAAGTCGCCTATTATTTTATATTTTAATATAATTTACTGGAAAACTACTCATTTTTTTAATGTTTACTAGAAACTGGCTTTTATAAACCTTTCCCAACAAATTAGCTCAAATTTACTGCAACATTGTGGGTCTTGAATACTTGATGTTTCGGCATACAGATAATCTGTGTTATCGTGTATGGGGATGAGCCATTAGCCTTAATTACAATTTTAAGCATATCTCATAATTTACATGCAATTTTAATCCCGTCTAATGACTTTTCTAAATCCGACTGCTTCAATGTGCAAGTGTTTATGATTTGTGATTTCTGTGAACTTGATGGATGAATTTCTTTAATACCCCTCTATCCCTGTAATATTGGTATTGTTAAGTCTAGGAAGTTAAGGAATGTTTAATATATATTTATATTTAACCCACAAATTACATCTTTGACCTTACATTTTTAAGATGTATATTTTACAGACTCCAACTTCTATTTTGCAGATAGGAATTTGATCATGAAAATTAACGATATAAGTTTGATTATGAGCATCTTAACGAAATAAGTTTGATTGTCAAAACGCGGTGGTGAGCCGAGTTTTGCGGCAATCAAACGAGTCTCGTTAAGTGCCATAAGCAAACGCGTATTATTCAATGCTTTATCTTCATCAATACATTCTGGTTCAATGTATTTTTTAATATAAAAAGAGTGCAGTAATATCCAGTGCGGTAATGAAGCTCTTAACAATACTAAAATTAATTTGGTTAATAGTCTGTAACAACACCGATGAAGATAAACACGTTAACAGTTTAATTGTTTTTATAGTTGGTAGTAAATTTTCAGCGTGTTTGTAGCATTTCTTTAGCAAGTCTTCCATAAAAAAGTAAATTTGTAGTAAATCGTTGGCAAGGCTTACCTACTTTGCAACAAATTTATTTGATGTGTAATTTTGCCAAAGCTATAGTCAAAAGTATAATCGAGTTTACACGAAACTTTTGAAAGTTTACAGAAATATTTTTAGGAACTTTAAAGCAAAAGCCCAGAAAATTTTCAGTAAGATACGAATAATTTGTTGGTAAATTTTGAACAAGTAGGAATTTTTGGACCCGAATCCCGTTAAATCGAATATTTTTTTAGATAAAAAGGATTCAAATCTAGTATTCGTGATTGAAATCATTTTTGATGACTCGAATCTCTAAACCGAATCCAGGAAGAATCTCTGGTTTGTAGCCAAATTTAGTTTACATGAATTTCTAATCGATTTTGCAAAGAATTGCAGGTATTTTTCTTAGAGTTTAAATAAAATTTGCAGTAACATTTTCTGCAATTTTTCGCTAATTTCTGAAAATTTTTTTGCAAGGAAATTTTCCTATACACCTTGCTGTAAAATTGAAGTAAATGTTCTTTGTGATTAGAAAAGAGTTAATCATTTTATGGTTAATATTGAGTAGATATCTAGATGATTTTTAATAAGTTTTCAGTAAACATTGTACCAAGCGTACAAGAAATTTATACCGAGCTTATTCCAATTAAATTCTCGCCAATTTTGCAATACATTTTTGACAAATTTTCAACCATTTTACAAAAAATGATTAATTTTTTTAGGAAAATTGCTATAAATTCTTAGAGATTTTGTAAAACTTGATGTGAATTATCGGTGAATGTATAACAAATAGTTAGATAAATTGCAGTTATCTTTGAGTGTATAATAATTTGGCAACAAACTCATACCAACACATTTTTCGGATAAACTTGCAATAAGTTTTCAGTAAGTTTGCAGTCGTTTCCAAAAAGTTTCCACAAGCTATATACAGGGTGTTGAAATAATGTCGGATTAACTGCATGTTATGCTATTAAGAGCGCGATCGCTGTGATATTCACTTATAGATGGCAGCAGGCGAAAAATTCACGTCTTTTTTTAAACGATCAAATCATGCATTCCTACTAAATGTTAATTATCGAAACGTGATATTCTCTTAAAGCACATGTCTAATTAGGAATGACCAAATATCAAATTAAAATTCCAACTAAGTATTTTAGGAAAAAATTACCTTCAAAAAAGAAATTTTAATTTTCTCCGTAGAAGGTTAAATCGATACTGTTTGGTAGTTTGGTTCATTCCCTTAAGACAGTATTTGAAAATGTAGTTCCAAATTTTAAATGAAGTACTTGCAATAATAACGCCAATTTGACTTCATAAAGCTAATTTTTCTTACTCAGTTATGAAAATGGCTACCTATTACTAGTCCGAAAGTTCAGCTATAATATAACAGCCAACGAATTCTGTCACATCTGGTTGTAGGGGTCGAATCATACATTTATTGTTAAGGTTTCGCCAAAACAGAGGATGTGCTGTGCATTCTAATTTTAACACTATCATTTCCTGCATCTCTTATTATTCAATCACGTCATTATTTTTCAAAATGCTAGTTGCATCATGCATTTTTAGTGGTAAAAAACCAAAATGTTTTCTTGGAATTTTATCAGTTTATTTTTATCACTTGTGTCCATGACAGCCCCCTAATGTTGCTTTAATCAAAATGGTATCTCAAAGACGCAATTTGAACTGTCATTGTGCGTCAGTATAAATGTCATATTCATTGCGTATTGACTACTGATAGAAATGAACCGATTGAGAAATACAGTAGTCGCTCGATTATGTAAACTGGTGCATACAACGGAGATGTTTACTAAATCGAGTGAACAGTTTAAAATTGGTTTACTGCATTTATTAACTTGAATACATTTTATAAATGAACAATAAATACGTCAATATGTATAAAGACGAATTAATTTTGCTCTATGAAGTAGCTCGTTACTTTTGGCCGAATCTTATTTTATTGTAAGCCTTTTTGAACCTATAATGTAGAATTTTGGTTATTCAAATAAACGAATTGTACATTTAATCGAGCATTTAGTCCACCAAGCAACTACTGTAGTCCACAAAATTTTCGGCCTCATGATTTTGCTCAGACAATTTTTAACTAAATATTTGTTTTTTTTTTTGGCAACTTTCTTCGACAAACTATAGCTTTGACAAATTTTTTAGCCTTCAACTCGGGAAATTTTATCAGGTCAGTTTGGCTCGTGACTTTGCTAAAACGACAAACATTCGTAAAAAAGTTACCCGAAAAATCATTCGCACTTAATACATTATTAGGTTACCGACCCAAACTGCATCGGAAACGCTGCAAAGACGAAATCAGTTAGATGTAGTGTACACGGATTTATGCAAAGCATTTGATAAAGTGGATTATTGCTGTCTGCTTATCATTTTATCGCAAATGGGCTTTACCATTAAACTTTTAAATCTTATTAAATCGTATCTGTGTGAAAGGAAACAGTTTGTTGAGTGTATGGGGTACAAATCAAATTTTTTTCTAGCTACATCGGGGGTACCACAAGGGTCAAACTTGGGTCCTTTATTATTTATACTATTCATAAACGATATGACCAAAAGTGTTAAATATTCTCACTGTTTATTATATGCCGATGATTTTAAAATTTTTAAAGAGGTTAGTACAGTTGAACATTGTCAAGAGTTACAATCAGATTTGGATACAGTGTATCAGTGGACCCAAAAGAACAACCTACAATTTAATATTAACAAGTGTTTTGTTGTAACATATTCGAGGAAAATCAAT
>CALNHX010010419.1:0-40470 GCA_940337035.1 Agriotes lineatus
ATATAAGAAAATGAAAAAACAAAGAAGCTCAGAAACGAAGGAGTATTGGTTAGTGGAAACATGTAAAGATATCTAGATAGAAAACACGATTATTTTTTATACATAGCAAGATTACGGAAGGTACTGGATTTTGGATATTAAAATACATACGTAGTAAAACCGATAACACTGAACGCATAATTTTAGATGTAAAAGAAATAATGCAAATATCAAAAAATGTATAATAAAGCTGTTTCAAGATAACAATAGAGAAGACCTAAGACATATAAAAGGTGTAGAACAAGTTAGGACGACAGTATGACAGTAAAAAACAGTGTGACTCTAGAGTGTCACCAACAATACACTTCAGTACTACCAAACGCATAACATCAACTGGAGCTGTTTATAGTGCTTCAGTACATGGAAACTAGTTCTACTCAGCTTGGTTATATTTTGACATTTAGTGTCACTTTTATATAAAAATTTAATATTTAAATTTTTCTATGATTTGAGATAAAACTGTATAAGCAACAGGTTAGAAAAGTGCTGTTACTGAACTTGTACGACCATTTGAGTACTCGCTAACGCCCGTACTCAAACCAGTCATACTTGTTCAGTCTAACATCACTTTTCTAAACTTGTTGCGCAATATACTATAGTCAGTTCTGGTTAGATATTCGAAAAGGACCGCAAACAATTTTGATAAAAACATTCCTTCGCCCTTGGATAAACTGCCCTTTCTGGACTCTATACCAAAGGTCTTCCAATGTCATCTAATTCAGCATAACAAATCCTGTACCTATGCCAAATTACACCAAATTTGCGTCAATCCTTATTTTTCTATTATGCTTTTCAGGTCAGCGCCTCCCTCACAACGCAATGCGTTGTTCTGCTTAAAAGCTTCAATTAAAAAATATCAGAACAACTGCAGGTGTATTTTTACCTGTTTTGTGGACTTCGAAAGAGCTTTTGATAAGGTGAGGAACAATTAATTATTTGAAATATTACAATACAAACGAATTGATAATACAACCTTGAGAATGATTTTCAGATTGTATGAGAACCAGAGACCAATAATAACAGTTGATAACCACCTATGAGAAGAAGATTGAAAAATATATACGACGGGGATGCACTTGTCGCCAATACTTTTTAACGAGTGTTCCAAGCAAATATTAAAGCAGCTTCAGAAAATGTCAAAATTGGATCATTATTAGCAATATGCAGATTAAAGACGATCTGGTATTGCTGTCAGATTTAGAGCAATATATCTAAAGGATAATACATAGGATGATGCTCGTCACTAAAATATGTAGAATAAAACTGGATGCATTTAAAACAAAAATAATGATCATTAATAATAGGGGGAAACCTTCTCTCTGAAGACAGGACACTACACGAACTGCTGCCTTCTCAAAACAATATTCACCTTAATAAGAATAACTGTCTCATATATTTAAAATGCTAGGTTCGTTCTGGATCTCATTTGAAGCTGTCTGAATTCGTGGCCATTATTTCTCCACGCTGTTAACAATGCTCTTTAGAATTAGATAACATCACAACCAAAAGTCCACTGGATTAAGATTTGGTGAACACAAGGACGCCCCAATAGGCATGTTTTGAAGATGAGTGATTAGTTTTTTACACTGCATATTGAAAATTGATCAATCCCCATTGAATCACATACCGATAAATAAGCAGCGTTTGTAGCATTTGTTCTTATTTTGACACTTATATAAGTACTACACCCTCAAAGTTTGATGGTGCAAAAATTATTAATCGCAGTAAGACAGAATGGGAACCAATATTTACATAAGGCTTATTCCATATTAATTTCAATATTATTTTCAGTTGCTTTCACTCATCCCTTCAGAGATAGTCGTCTATTTTATTTTATTTTAATGGATAGCTTTGAATTTTATTTAATATCTAACCTTAATTATTGTGGATATTTGAAAATATTGCTTAAAAAGCAGAGCTGAGACGAATCATCTGAAAATGGATTCGATTCACGGATCCAAAGCATCAAAAATGATTCGAATCACGGATTTTTTGGATAACGGGTCCGAATCCTCAATTTAACTGTGGAATTATTGTTACTTATACAATTACAGTTATTGTTTTAAAGTTTACTATGATGACTAAAGCAGTGGTTAATTATGTAAGTATCGATTATTTAAATTTAAAAAAATGAATAAATTGTACTTTATTGTAGACTTAAGAGCCTACAATCGACAAAATTAAAGAGTTAAAAACATCAATGGTAATAATAATCACGAATCCTTTTGTGCTAAAGTATTGGAATACATACTTCTTTACTGGAGACTTCATATGAGGCTAGGGTTCTGTAAATTATATTGTTCTTGGTAGCTAAGAAAACGCTTAATAAAAATCTCCAGGATGTATATTTCAAAGAAAATTGGGTTCCTGTGCCAAGTCTTCCCTTTTTTAAGTATGTCATTAAATATTTTCAGGTATTAAATTAAAATTAATAATACCAACTCTAAGTTCCTTAGTTCGACTACTTACATGATTTCCTAAACACCCACCTATTATAGTAACAAACTAAGAATTTCAGAACGGGACAAACACCTTGTCTAATTGGATTCTTAATCAATAATTCAATAATTAAATTTAAATTATCTTACCAAATATAATTCTGTTCTACCGGGTGTCTTAAAAAGAATTACATCTAGTAGGTTTTGAATTTTGTTTGCATGCAAATTTTTATATGCCGCTAGATTGTTATTGGTATTGTATTATGGGAAATTCAAAACGTAATTCTTTTTACGACATCCGATACTGTTCAATACCACAACAACTCAAACACAAACTGTTATTCAACCCATGAAATAAATGATATAATTGTCTATTTACTTTCAGCATCTACTAATATGTCATGAACATGATACCTGTAGCCAACTAAGCTAGTAATTTTTAAATTTTAGCATCAACCTTATTTATATTGCAATTTTTAACGTATCTGTATTATACATATTAGATATTTATATCAACTCAAAAATTTATAATATTTTTCTTATTTAAAGGACGCATTTCATCTAAAAGGTTACCTAAAATATTCGTTTTTGCGAATTAAGATGGTTTTTAAAACTATCTTTTGAAAACCGTGTTCGCTATGTTCTTAATTCTTAAAATACAACAAGTGCTAAAAGTTGACATGTCTCGTGCATAAACGACCTTTAGCACGCGTTGCATACAATATTTTATCTACTTCAGTGAAATAAGTAACTCATTACGTCACTCATTTGACACCAGTTCAGTTAGGTAATGAAGCTCATTACACCACTCAGTTATGTAATGGTTTCATTACGCAACTGAGTTGTGTAATGACTTCATTACCTAACTGAAATAGTTCAAATGAATGACATAATGACATTTGCCTACTAAAATATTTTTGAAAATGACAGATCTGACATTTCTCTTAATGCACTTTTCTCAATTTTAGGCAATCGTAGATAAAATTTTGTACAATACATGTGTGATAATGCATCATTAATATACTTGTGTGATTACATAACTCGTGCTACGCACTCGTTTGTAACTTACACACACGTATATTAATGATGCTGTTATCCCACTTGTATAGTAAATAACTATTATCTACGACCTTAATTTTACTGTTATTAATCCATAAATATCGATTTAACAAAGGTTTGCATCTACGACACTTATAATTTATGTCATAATAAACAGTAGGCCTGGGGGCGCGGGCGAATGTTTGCGCAGCCTGTACTGTCAATGTCAGTTACGAAAGGTAATTCTTAATAGTACAGATCTGACTATATTCATTACATAACGCTTTAATTATTTCAAAAACATTTTACCTGTAACGCAAGAAGTAACTAGAATAACTTTACAACTTCACTTCCAGTTCGAAATTGTAGTTTTATAACCTCACTTTACTTTATACCACAGATGCGCTTGAAGTAAACAGCTGATTTCTTTAACCACGCTAAACTATAAAACGTCACTTTTAGTGAAACAAGCTAGCGCTAAAAGGCCTACTTTTAATAGTGGCGGTAGATAATAGTATATTATGGGACAAGTGGTTGAAATTTTATCAGCCACGAGTTGCATATACTATTTTTTCTACGAATTTTCACAAATTTTAACAAATTAATGCACTTTAGAAAAACTTAAACATAAAGTGACATTTCTCTTGTCAACAATTGAATGTCAAACAGTTTGAAATCCCAGCAGTCCGAACATTTCAACCTCTAGTGGTTGAAATACAATTTCAACCACCGGAATCCATGTCAAAATGACTGATTTCAATGTCATGAGTAGAAAAAATATATTATTTCACTAATAAAACCCGACAACTCCTGTTTGATGACTATACTGGAATTATTACATAGAGCAGGTTTATTTTACAAAAAGCAGTTCGTGCATTTCTGAATATTTTGATTCAAGTGCACAAGCCTGTCTCATTAATTAAAACAGTTTCATTGTTCTTTTGTTCACAATAATGAAAATATACGTGTGAGCTTATTCACGATAGAAGATCATCATAAAATGGCAACGTCAACATTTTTTTATATTTACTATACAATCAAAAATCTGGTGTGATACACTCACACAACTTCCTTTTACAGTGTTCTTATAATTAGTCAAAAATTTCATTTTTAATTTTTAGCCATTTGTCAAAAATTTTCAAAAATTACAAATACTACAAAAACGGTAGAAAATAGAGCGTTAGTTGAAGAGACAAATTTTCTCTAGAATTTTAAGGTGAATTCAAAAATGTAATAATATACTGGGTGTTTTATTTAAAATAGGAGTTAATAAAAAAAATAGAAAAAAAAACAAAAGAAACCCACTTTAGAAGTATTCAACTGGAAAATCACCTATCTCACATCAATACACATTCAAAATGTAATAAAAATGTAAAGTTTAAAAAAAATCGTTAGAGCCGTTTTTGAAAAAATCGAAAAAAACTGAAAAATCACAAGAGTAAACACCTACTTCCGGTTATGCGATTTTCTTCAAAAGCTTGCTGTCTCATCTACATAGTACACAAAACTTATATATGAAGTTTCAACGCCATACCTCTTTTCGTTTTTGAGATATTCTGTTCACAGACACACACACACACAGACACACACACAGACCAATGAAAAAAAATATGTTTTTTGGGATCAGGGGACTCTGAAACGTGAAGATCTGTTGAAAACTCAATTTCGAATTTTTGGGGTGAATCCAATACTTCCTTTATAGTAAAAGGAAGTAAAAATATCCTATGATTTCGTACTATTAGCTCATCCTAGACCTACAAACGTATTATTAAATATGCAGTATTTAAAAACCAACCATATCAAAACTATATTTCATCTATTTCAATTCTAAATTAGAATTAATTTTAAATCCTGGAATGTCGATAAATATCATTGCAAACAAAAACGAAACCTTTGCGAAGTACTGCAAAAATTCAGACCGAAATAAATCATTCAAGCTTCAGTATTTTTACTTCTCTCGTCTAAAAGACAATGGAAGTATTGTAATCACGCAAAAATCACCTTCCGGGATTTATTCAGATCTTCACGTTCAAGGTCCCTAGATGACGAAGAACAGTTTTTCTCGATTCCATCTGTCTGTCTGTTGGCGGTATAACTCAAACAATATTTGTTGGAGGAAGACGACATTTTACATGCAGATTATATGTCTACATAGCATGAAACCGAGAAAATTTTGGACAAACATATACAGGGGGAGCAGCTTAGAAAGAAAAAAATGTCTATTTTTGCATTAACTGAGAAATAGATAAAGGTAATCATTTGCACATAGCTCAGACTTTAAAATTAGAGAAAATGGGACCCGAGTGTCAAAAAGTTTGAACAATAAGTCCGTTCTGTTAAATACAGCACAACGCAAAGCCGGGAAAGGTCCTTGATTGTTGTTCTCTGAATGTCATTCTTTTGGCAGTGGTCTATTATGATATGTTTTTCGGACTTTTTCCACTGTCTAAGGTGTAAATCACACAACGTTTCGGGAGTTTTGATCTACTCCCGTCTTCAGGTGTTCCTGGTTAGTCCTGAGAAGGATTGATATTATACGTTTTTCTACGCAAATTTGTAAACCGCCCTGGTGGCCTAGTGGTTAGAGTGGCAGACTAGCGATCAGCGGTCCCGGGTTCAAACCCCGGGGGAGGCACAAATTTGCGTAGAAAAACGTATAATATCAGTCCTTCTCAAGACTAACCAGGAACACCTGAAGACGGGAGTAGATCAAAACTCCCGAAACGTTGTGTGATTTACACCTTAGACAGTGGAAAAAGTCCATAAAACATATCGTCCTTGATGGTCCGGTAGATCAGGCGCCACGAATTAAATTCTCGTTCGCAAGCGTTGTAGTTCGACTCCCATCGCCGGTAATTTTTTAAATTTTTAATTGATTTAATTCGGCTTACTGAGTGTTTCCTTTTATTATTTCAGTATTATTACTAACATTAAGATATTTTTGCCCATTCTCCTTTGATTTTTAAAATTGTTTAGTGTCACAACGTTCACTTGCGAGGAAAATTCTGAGTAAAGCGCTTTACAGATTTCTTAAATTATACTTAGTGCACAGATTGTTTGTAATAAAGTATAAAGTATCTTCCGTTGAAAATTTAAATTTATATGGGAACTATTAGAAATATTCTTGAGATAGGTCTGATATTTTATACTGGGGATTTTGTTTATATTCTTGACTACTGTTTCTTATAAGGAAGGTTTGGCCCTGCCTTAAAAAGTAAGGGTGCTTTACTCGTGACCAAATTCTGACTTTTTTCTCCTCTCTGTACATTATACAAGTCTTGATAGCTGTGGTCGTTGCCATTTAAGTTGAAGAAGATGAAGTAAGCGGTAGAAATTTGGCTTAGCAGCCAATCAAAAACTTTTTTTCTATCAGTATTCACAAGTTGCCGAGCGTTGGAATAAGTGTGTATTGAAGCAAAGACATTATTTAAAAAAACAATTCATTTCATCAAGTCTGTGATGTTCTTGTTATTACTGTATAAAAAAGTCCAGGTCAAATCTCTACTCCCCTCGTATACATATTGTTAACACTAGGTTACAATATTATTCGTTTTTAAATAAAGTGCATAAATGAACGTTTGTTAAGTTAATGCTACAATAACGATACACTTTAAGTACTACACATAGTAAACTAAGTCTATTACTGCTTCTTTTATTACTAAAAGTAACTTTATGGCCCTCTTTAATATCTACAAAATGATATTTCTGTAATGTTTACTATACAATTACGGGAAAAGCTATACAGCCTGTTTTAAACGAAGTGTGCACTATTGCTAACTTCTTTATTATTGGACGTACGATATCGGTTAAATTAGCAAACTAGTGGCATTTTTTCTGTTGATTAGAATGGCGAAAACAGAAAAACAATTGAACATCGCCTTCTCGCGAAATTTGGAAAAGTTTACTTTTGTTAAATGGAACACCCTGTATATTTTTCAAAAACTTGAACTAAAAATGAATTTGTGATATAAAAGTCTTAATACACTATTGTCTTAAAATGAATACTAAAGAAGTTATCGCAAGTTTCAGTTTTGTATAAATTGTATTTTATTTTCAGGTAAACTACTGTTTTTGTTCATGACACGGCAAAATTTTATTAAGAAAAGTTGTTCAGAATCAGAAATTATGGCCCTATACAAAATTTCAGAAAGATCTGTCGATTTAGATTAAATTTTTAATAAATTCAATAATAATAATAATAATGGTTTATTCTAAGTCGAACATATCCTTCTGAAATTTTGTATAGGGCCATAATTTCTGATTCTGAACAACTTTTCTTAATAAAATTTTGCCGTGTCATGAACAAAAACAGTAGTTTACCTGAAAATAAAATACAATTTATACAAAACTGAAACTTGCGATAACTTCTTTAGTATTCATTTTAAGACAATAGTGTATTAAGACTTTTATATCACAAATTCATTTTTAGTTCAAGTTTTTGAAAAATATACAGGGTGTTCCATTTAACAAAAGTAAACTTTTCCAAATTTCGCGAGAAGGCGATGTTCAATTGTTTTTCTGTTTTCGCCATTCTAATCAACAGAAAAAATGCCACTAGTTTGCCAATTTAACCAATATCGTACGTCCAATAATAAAGAAGTTAGCAATAGTGCACACTTCGTTTAAAACACCCTGTATTCTGGACTCTTGTACTTGCTCCTATCCTAGACAGTTATTAAAAACTAGAAGTTTTTTCTTTAGAAATATTTAGGTTTTAATATCTTTATGTTTATGTGAGACATGTCTTATAAGCAGGAAGTAGCACCTGTAATAACTTTAATAAAAATAAGGAAAACTATATAACTAAATGCTGATAACAACTGTTACTACTGTTCTTCTGTGGTTCGAGGCCCGCGTAAATCTGGTTCTATTCATTCATGAGAAAACGCTAATACTCCTTTGTGAGATGTTGAAACACCTAAAGTCGCCAAAAGTCTGCACTTTCGTATAAAACACCGTTTTGTTTTGTTCCAAAGCACGTGTAATTGGCTTGGACTTTTGCAGTAACTTGTAATTTCAAACGCAAACGCCGCGAGCCGGCTAAGCTTATTCTTTGTGGTTTTATCGCGGTGTGCGCATTACATACAGCTTTCCTTTGTTTCGTTTTCACTACTGCTAAGTTATTTGACGGCGTATGTTATACAAAACAATTACTGTTACTTAACATGTCAATGCACCAGAGCTGAACCATCTTTCTTCCTTAATGACCGCCTACGCTTTTGTTATTGCTGGTCGAATTTTATATCAATTCAAAAAAATTTAAAACAAATTAAGATAATAATCAATTGAAAGTTAACAACTGCGCGACTGCCCTTATTATACTACTTAATTTAAATGGTTCTTTGTCGTTATTTTTAATTTTTGAATTTATATACAATGGTAAATGTAGTAGATACAATTATAGGAATAAATAGTTTCCATGGCATACGCATGATATACTCATTTTTGTATTGTAATTTTTATCAGAATTTATCCATTGTTTGTCAACAAATTAAAGCAAAGTTATGGTAATTAATAGTTCCATTCTGATTTGCGATGGCAGTTCACTAATTATTACTTCTGATAAAGTCGACTATGACCGACAAATATTAATTTTTAATTTCGAAATTATCATAAGTATTTTCACAGCAAATTTGAAGTATGGGTTTTCCTTCATTCCACAAAAATACAAATAAATATTTCAGTGTATTTTTACTTTTCCAATGTAGCTATTCAGGACAAAAAACCCCTGGACAAAAAACCCCGGACATAAAACCCCCGGACAAAAAACCCCCGGACAAAAAACCCCCCGGACAAAAAACCCCCGGACAAAAAAACCCCGGACAAAAAACCCCCGGACAAAAAACTCCCGGACAAAAAACTCCCGGACAAAAAACCCCCACAAAACAGAATCTAGGATAAAAAAGCCGTTGAAAAAACGTTATCGTTAAATAATATTTAAAGTAACATTTGGTGACATTTGGGATTGTTATAAGGGCTAGAATATGGAAATTTCCAATATATAATCTTAAACAGAAGGGAGCACAATCCTTAAATGTAATTTTAAAAATAAACCATCTGGATTAGTATATTATGGCTAAGAACTCGAATAATCCGTGTTTCACCACTTGTAGATCTGTAAACAGCAATAACATTTTTGGGAAGCGGTAGCCGTTACCTACTTTAAGCTGTATTTAGGTTTTTCCAGTAATATTCATATAATAATCCTAAAATTAGCTAGTAAGCAGAAACCATGCTTGTACTATGTACTAATCTTAAGCCTCCTTACCCGATTCTTAAAATTAAAACATGTTTTCTTTGCCACAAGTAACCATTTCAAATTGTCCTTATCTTTGTATTCAAAAATGTAACTTAAGGTAAATTGAGTAACGGGGTTGATGATTAAGACAAGAATGCAATTAACAACCATTTACGTAGTAGATAATAGTAGTTTATGATACAAGACGATAAAGTGAAATTTTATCCACGAGTGAATCATTTAACGTCGAGACGAAGTCGAGACGTTAATGATTCAAGAGTCGATAGAAATAACTTTATCGTCGTGTATAATACAATATTTTTTTCTATAGCAAGAACTTTAACAATTTCAAAAGAAAATAATGACATTTCAAAATGTCAGTAGCTAGATTGGGTTGCTACGATAATACGACGCTGTCATATTTAATTTAAACAAAAGTTAGAAAATTAAATTACTTTATCTATCCTTGAGGTTAAAGTGCTACTTTACCTACCCTTGCTGTTAAAGTAAAACTTGACCTTTTTTTTGAGTTGATAAAAGCACACTTTAACATGTTCAATAAAAAAAAAAGAATTTTATATGGGTAATTACGTTCCTAATGTGTCCCCCGCTCATAAACATGTAATCTGCAACCCTATTGGCCTTTTTCTACAAAAGCACTTAAGTAAATTAATTAATTTTGTGCGGGGTTTTTTGTAAACTATTTAAATGCTATTAGTAATAACATTAGAATGTAAAGTTTGTATTAGTATTATAAAGTAAATTGAATAAAGCGATTAAACATTGACAAAAATAACTATTTTTTGGATTACTGACATTATAAATAATTAATTTTGTGCGGGGTTTTTTGTCCGGGGGTTTTTTGTCCGGGGGTTTTTTGTCCGGGGGGTTTTTTGTCCGGGGGTTTTTTGTCCGGGGGTTTTATGTCCGGGGTTTTTTGTCCAGGGGTTTTTTGTCCTAGACTCAAAAAAAGGATATGCCATGTTTCATCACGAAGATGCTCCTGTTCACAGTATATTATTTTTACAGTTTAATTTATGCAAGTAATTTCAAAATATTATAACAATCACCATAGTTACTATTTATGACCTCGAACGACTGTTCCTTATTCCCAAAATTAAAGAATGGGTGCAAGGTACGTTGGTCCCTGAAATATTAGGATCACGAAGATTTAAAAGTTAAAGTATTATATGAAAAAATAAAACCGTTTTGTTTTTGTAAGTCTTTTGGTATCAAATATTAAAAACTACCCACGTAGCTCGTATCACGTAAAACTGTATGGGCGACTCAATTTGTGGTATTTTTAGAACACCTTCTGTCAAGTAACCAATCAGTACTGATACTCATAAACTGCTAATAATAGTAACAATTTCCCAGCATTAATCAAATTTTAACAATTTAAAAATTTCCTTGCCAAGAAGTATTTATAGCTAATTTAATTGCTTAAACAACATGTAAAAATAGCTTTCAAGACACATGTAGATTTAGCAGCAGTGAAACATCGCTAAAATAGAAATATTCTTTGTCGGTTACAGTTTTATAATTGCACGAAGCTGGCAATAAACTTGAGACAAAAATTAGAAATCTCCCCGCAGCAACAAACTGAAGCTAATAAACCTATAAATAACCCCATTATTAACAGAGCAAGAAACAAAAAGCCGGATGTCTAAGTCACATTATTTACATCACCATAATTGCAATTGTCACTGTAGGTGTTTTATTGCCCCAAAATGAGACTCATACGTCCAATTGTCGGTTTTACTTCCTCATAGTAATCATATACGTGCATAATGAGGAAATATTAAAATCTCCGTTGACAACTTTGTTTTTAAAAATGTACGACCACGCTACATTCTCCTTTAAGATTTATTAATTACTCAATGGGTCCTAAAGATTTAATTAATATAATAATAGTAAAATCATATGTACTAACCATAGCAACCGACGAGTGATTCACAGCTTAACAAAGGCTTTTTCCGCAACCGTCTTAAGAGCCATTACTTTTAATAACAAAATCTGTCATTGAAGTTGACGTTTCTCTTACTGACACAAAACGTGTATGTTGCTATGCAACACTTTTAATTCCTAGGATTAAAAGTACTTTTGCTTCCTAGGAATTAACAGTATAGGGACTAAAGTGCACCATTTAATCCCGCGAGTGGAGTTTGTTGCCTCGAGGGCGAAGCCCGAGGGCAACAACCACTCAAGGGATTTAAGCACTTTAGTCCCGAGGTTATACGCTATTTTTTGCACTTTTGGGAACATTATCATCAAACATTTCCAAAATTTGGAATCTGTCAATTTGGAAACTGGCAATTACAATTTATTAAAAACTAAATTGCAGCAGGTCCTGGATAGCCTGAATCAGTTGGCAGTACTGAAGTGTATTGTCAGTATATGTCAAATTCGAGATTTGCCGGTCAAGTTTTGCGTCAGTGTGTGTCAAATAACAAACGAAACCTAACCTAGTAACCTCGTGTGTACATAAATTTAACATGGTTACGGTATCATTTTTACTTTAGTCCCTAGGGATTAAATGAGCTACTTTAGTCCCTGTTTACGGGGACTAAAGTATCAACTTTAGTCCTGGAAGTGCAAAAAAGTAAGTTCTGGTCACCTATGGATGCAGTTGTCATAATGATTTTTAAATGAGAAACACGTCAAAAGCAATCAATCTAAAATTTTGAATATTTTATATTTTTCTAGGTTGTCGAAAAAATGGTATATATTAATCGAATTAAAAGTGGCTCTGTTTGACTAGCAGTTTTTGCGATTACTCGGCTTCGCTATGCTTCGCCTCGCAATTACAAACATAATTGCTTATAATTGTACCTTTTTTTGTCTTGCGAACGGTTAGTAACTTTTTGTAAGCAACAAATCATTATTGCAATAGTTATTACTACAAAAAATCAAAGTTGAGTACCAAAATATACAGTATGTCCCCGGATTGAGTTTACAATAGGTATGATTGACCAAAAATTTTCGAATTGGAATTTCATATTTTGGGATTCCGCCCTGCTTGGTGTGAAACGAATTTTAAGAATATTTTCAGTTTTTGAAAAACAGGTATGCCCTGACAGGGAAGCGAAAACTATTTTATTTTCAGGTAAACTAGCCTTTCTGTTCATGATACGGCAAAATTTAATTAAGAAAAGTTGTTGATAATGATAAATTATGGCCCTATACCAAATTTCAGAAAGATCTGCCGACTTATAAAAAACTTATTTTTTAGAAAATTTTATTTTATTGTCAGGTAAACTACCCTTTTTGTTCATGATACGGAAATATTGTATAAAGAAAAGTTGTTTATAATGATAAATTATGGCCCCATAACAAATTTCAGAGAGCTCTATCGACTTAGATTAAACCGTAATTTTTAATACAGTCGCGGCCAAAAAACATTGTTTATTCTGAATAACTTTTGATGACATTTATTAATTAAAATTGTCAGAGTCAGCACTTCTTTTCGCATTTTGAAAATTAGGTCAAAAAAACTGTCCCGGTTGTTATGGCCGCGACTGTAAATGCAATTTGTTTAATCTAAAAAATAACGGTTTAATCTAAGTCGCAAGATCTTTCTGAAATTTTGTATAGGATCATAATTTCTCATTGTAAACAACTTTTCTTAATACAATTTTGCCGTATCATGAACAAAAAGGGTAGTTTACCTGACAATAAAATACTGTTTTCTAAAAAATAACAGTTTTTTATAAGTCGACAGTACTTTCTGAAATTTGGTATAGGGCCATAATTTATCATTATCAACAACTTTTCTTAATTAAATTTTGCCGTATCATGAACAAAACGGGTAGTTTACCTGAAAATAAAATTGTTTTCGCTTCCCTGTCAAGGCCTACTTGATATAATAATAGTTATCTATAATACTTCATGTTCAAGTTTTTCAAAATCTGCTAAAATAACCAGTTTGTACTTAAACAATCTTTCTTACTCAAACGACCATTATTAGCTGTAAATTAATCAGTACCCCGCTTGCTAAGATTCATCTAAATTAAGCCAATTACAGCTAACACGCGAATTTACTTCTTAAGGAATAAAAAATATTAAATTTATTTTATAGCAGGAAATCTACGATTTAATCTGCATGAAAGCTATTTTTCTAACAGAATACTGCCCCAAGATGTCTGGAATAAATGATAATTCAGCAAATTCTGCGCAAAGCAATAAATAACAGTCGGCGCTTAAGCATTTCGAAATTATTTACTTGGAAAAAGAATAACAACACAGATATAATTCTCAGTTTTGATTTTAAATCGAAATGTAGTAGTAAACCAATAAAGTGTATTTCCTGAAATGAAATGTTTACCCGAACTTGAGATAAGTAAAGTTCAAACGTACAAATACTAAAAATATTTAGCAACCATTTCACTGAAATTCGTTTTTTATTGCAAGAGAGTAAAAGCCGTTTTACAGTATATCACACGATAAACTGAATACGTTCTTAGCTAAATACTGTACTGAGTTAGTACAACCATCGTACAGGGTGTAAATAGAAACAGCTTCATCTGTTTTCTTTTATTAATTACGTATTAAAATAAAAAGTAAATAAACAATAAACATATTTAAAATAGTATAACGAAATCATATTGGATCTTCATTTTTTAAATTTTATTTTTCATCGAACTTGAAGAATGCTTGTTAGCACTTAATCCTCAAATGATCTAAAAATAAAGTAGCCCCTCCAGTTGTAATATTTCAAAAATAAAAAAGTCGACTTCCGTTTACACTTGGTTTAAACATTTAAACGCCAGGAAAAATATAATTTCCTAGCTGTTATCCTCAAAAAATTAGAGACTACTAATTCCATACAAAAATAGCACAAAACAACACTGCAGTTTTAAGGGTTTTGGATTTATAGACATTTCATAGAATAAACTATTATTAATAGCACTGTAATGCTATCAACAGTATAGCGTTTGGCTGTTTCACATACAGCTACGCCTTGACAATGTCGTCAAAAAGAGCTACTAAATTTTAGAAAATCAAAGAAAATTTTACCGCCGTGCCGGTATATTTAGACAAACTCAAATAGCTTTAGAGCGGTCATGTAGTAAAATATCAGGTATGGAGTATTTGTTACAAGTTTCAACAAGCTGACTTTTCCTACCCTTAGATATGACAGACAGCGTACCTCGAGGGCAGGCGCAAGCTTCAAATATCTGTGATGTTAACACCCTATTCACGACCTTTTAAGGAATTAGCATAAATCATCGTAGAAGGGAATACTTTGAAGTCCCAGGTACGGATGGATCTGTGAAAAAGGTTAACGAATGGATAATCCTAACTACATTTGGGTATCGCCGACAGAGCTTGGCCAAACACGAAAGCGCTTGTAGCAATAGCGTTTACTAGGTACTTAAGAAGTCAATTTATGGCTACTCTAACTACCTAATCATAAATTTCGGTCCCATCTGAAATATACCAACTGAGTAATTCCGTTAAGCTTTTCTCACTGTTGTCACAGCTTAATTTAGTGGCATCTATTCCTGTTCTACCTTTCACATTTCAGCTAAAAGGTAATTTTCCCGCTAACTTATATTTCGGCATTTAAACGGTATTGCCATTGATTTTATCGTGTCGGCTTTTTATTAAAATATAAAGCAAATACCGAATATTTACGGTATTTTCATTTTGTACGTTATTAGCCCAATATTGCGTTCCATGCCAAAGATGTTCTTTAATATGGTTTGAATGGAGACCTGTGCTACAAAAAGTATAAAAGAAAAATATGATGTTTATTTAAAAATATATAATTTGTTTGCTTCTGAATACATTCATCCTACAGATCTATCTATTTTTACGTTGTGGAAACGCTCCATCACAGCCTTAATACTAAAAATGTACCATAAATGCTGTGGTGATCTTATAGAGGGTGTTCAACTTTTAAAAATTTTCATCCCATGGTCGACTCGTGTGGGAGAGGCGATACAAGCTCACAAAAATTGCTTCCAATCGTATCATATGAAGAATGACTCGCCATAATTAAAAACTTTTAGACAATAGCGACTGAGCATACTTCGAAACTTATTAAAACATGTATTAAACACAATTTTTTTTCAGTTTAACAGATAATTTGGAAAAGAAGTAGTCTTCCCCATCTTCTCAGTGAAATCTTCATAGATTCGCTTGAGAGCACATTCTTGAATAATAGCAACCAATCTAAAGACAATATCTTAACATGGAGTAGGTACGTGGACGATATTTTTTTGTGTGTTTGAAGGGAGTGACTTAGTTTTCAAAAAGCTTGGTATAAAAATATCACAAATAAATTATTATTTTTAGAATTTACTTAATGAAATTAAGAACAATAAATTTGAATATGACATTTACAGAAAACCCACCCGCACTGATAATAGCATTTCGTGTTTTAGTAACAATTTATTTAACCATAAAAAGCTGCTTTGAACTCATACCTAGATTGACTAACATCCCTCCTTCTGAACACACAAACATTTAATAAAGAATTAAATATCATCCAAAAATTACATTACTACCCTAATTCAAAACCAAAATCAAGGAAAACGAATATCTTCTCTAACTTATTTTGGAAAAATTTCCAATATCATTTAAAATTATTTACCAAGATAACAAACATAGGGTTCAGGAAAGTTTGATCCACCAACCCGATTCTCCACATAACCATTTGTAAAACCTAGCATTTGCAGATTAAGATGAGAAACAGAAGATTGCAATTCCATATATGTTGGTAAGATAATCAGAAATTTCAAAGTTAGCTGAACATATTTTGAAAAAAAACCATACCATCGATCCAATTAATTCAAAATCATAACTGTAGAAAACAATCCTCATAAACTTAATTGATTTGAAAACTACGAAATATCGAAACACAATAATTCTTCTAAATTAAGTTGCGTTAATTACATTATACGTGTATGTAATTTTTCTAATATAACAGAAACTTTAAACTTTAAATGCTACTAGAGACTCGGTTTGTCGCTTCAAATTTCACTAATTCTTAATTTGAAAATATTAATTGTAGAAATTAATCTTCAACACCCATTTTATTCGAAAATAAAAATCATATTTCTTTTAATTTAATTACGTTATTTACTTCATACCAAATGTTTCTATTTACTTCAACTTTAATTTATTCGCTTTTTAAAATAGTCGAATTGGGGGCCAGGGTTCACTCTTGTTCGCATTTTCAATTTTTTAAATTTTGATTCACCTTGTCTATCCATTGAATTTAGTAATTTTTTCTTCATTTTTCATGGTGTTTAATAGCAAATATCCATGCAATGCAATTGAATTTCTTTCTAACACTTGCGCAGTTTTAAATTCAAGTTTTTCAACTTAATCTTAAAATTTAGATACCAATAGTCGGTTCGTCGGTTCGAATTTGGTAATACTCTTACTTTTAACCTCTTGATTTCACAATAATAACTATGGAAATTTATCTCCAAAAACTTAATTTAATTGAAAACTAAAAATTTTACAATTTTTTAAATTCAATTACGTTATTTACTTTATACCAAATTTTTCTATTTACTTAAACTAAGTTAAATATGTATTTATAATCTGTAACCTCATTTACCTTGCGGTGTAGAGGCTGGTGCTTTATGCGCTGGCATATGCACAGTTTAATAGAGAGTCGGTTGATGGTTCAGATTTCACTTTTGCTAATATTTTTAATTTATTTAAATTAAAAATCGAATTTAGTATTTTTTTCTTCATTGATGGTAAGTAAAACCAGATACCCATTTAATTAATCTTCTTTGCAACACATTTGTACATTTGCTAACCTCGAATTTGACATAGACTTACAGTGCCACCAACATATTATTAATACAACAAATATTTCAAAGGGAACTTGATGGAAAATCATTTATAATCACCCGGTATAAAAATGTGGTGGTGCACCGTCATGTTGGTACCACAAGTTCATGCGTGTCTGAAAGTCAACTGCTTCTTCTAATAGTAGGAGTAAGTCATTCCTTAGAAAATTAAAATAATTTTCACCCGTTAAATGATTCTCGAAAGATACCGGTCTAAGACGTCAATGCCCGTTATGTCTCCCCAAATGTTGAAAGACTACTGATTTTGGAAGTTGAATTGCCATGCCCAGTGGGTTGTATGTAGCATAATACATATTGACTACACCATTGTTGTGAAGAGAACATTATTTAGAAAATTCGGATTTTGATCCATTATGATGGTAATCATAATTTCGCAAAAATTCACTCTTTAATCAAAATCTGTATCATGTAAATATTGACAGCGGTGTATTCGGTATGGTATTTACGTCGGTGGAAGCACTAATTTTGACAATGTCCTAATAACCACATCTAAGTAGGTATATGTTTAGCATAGTCACGTTAAACTAATAAGTTGTACATGTTAAAAAAAATTGTATTAAAAAAGAAAAAACATTCCAAAACTAAAAAAGAAATTCTTGAAATAAAAAAATCAATGCCGTAAATGACGGCAAATACCTTTACAACACCTAAGTATGTATATGAGTTGTATATTTAGCGTACTTAGCCAATCCTAAATCTAGATAAAGTTGGTGGGAATTTGTGTCTTATTTTCAATGCAAACAAACTAAGCGTTCTTTACTATCTTGAGAAGTCTAAACGGAATAATAACACAGGTAATTATTTCAGAGGAAAGTTAAAGAACTCTACTCCGAAATGTTTCTTCGCCTGTCACAGCCAATTATGTTAACAGTTTAATAATAAACGTAGCTCTTTTGTTTTCCATGACCCACTGAAATTTTTTTTACTAAAATAAAGGTAATATTAGAGAAAATCGATAATTATTTTCAGAACTACTCACTTTTGGCTTAATAAAGATTAAGAATTTAAAAAGCTGTCGAATGGTGTATAAAAATATTATGTTTCTATACAACTCTCAAAAGTCGAAAAATCTAAAATTCGTCTTGTATTACAATATCCAGTTTTGCTGGCCTCAGCACAAATTAGATACCCTTGGCAAATAAAATACAATTTTCCTCTTTCAGAATTACTAAAAACAATATAATGATTAGCAATATTAAATAACTGTTTGTATTGCTATATCATCTGATCGGAAAATTAAACTAATACAAAAATTACTAAAGGGATTTACTCGGAACTTCTCTCGTAGGTCAAATTTTGAAACTCAAAATTTTGAAAATAGGCTATCAAAGAAAAAATAATTTAATTTTTAAGGTGTCCACCCTGTATATGCCTATTTTCGTCAAGAGTAAAAACTTGAGCTTTTTTTCTACGACCTTAAATTTACTGTTATTGATCCATAAATGTCGATTTAACAAAGGTTTGCATTTATGACAGTTATAATTTACGTCATAGTAAAGAGATGGCCGTGACGGCGCAGGTGACTGTTTTTGCAGCCGGTAGTTGTCAAAGTTAGTTATCATAGGTAATTATAATAGTACACATTTTACTTTATTTATTGCATACTGCTTTAATTACTTAAAAAACACTTTACTTCTAACGAAAGAAGTAATTAGAATAACTTTATACCCTTACTTCCACTTTAAAATACTAAATTCAAAACCAGCTGTTTACTTTTAGCACGCTAATGTATAAAACGTAATTTTTAGTGAAACAAGCTAGTGCTAAAATGCATAATTTTTAATAGTGGTCGTCGAAGAAATAGATTTCAGTCCCTGTGATTTTTTATTATAAAGGGTGTTGCAAAAATGGCACCTTAACTCCATGTTACGCTACTAAGAAACACTTCCAGAGTATGCAAAATATAATTAAAATACTCTTTCTATTATATTTTTGAAGATATAGCGAGGTTTTATCAATCTGAAAACTAGCTGAACTGTTGGTTAAATGACAAAATTATATAAGTATATAGTAGCTTTAGGTGTGTAATATTTTTCTATCCTAATACTGAATATTAAAGAAATTAGTAATCAAACTCCCATATCTTCACCAATATAACAAAAGAATTTTTTATTATTTTTTTCCTACTCAGGAAACGTTCCATAATAGCGTAACATGGAGTTAATGCACCATTTTTGCAACACCCTGTATACCTGTCTACTGATAAAATAAAAACCAAATTTATATTTCTTTGTACGCAAGTATGAATGAAGACAGGTTTGACCCGTATAAATATATTTTCAACCGCTTTGAGAACGTTACAGCATAATTTCAGTTTTAATAAGGCAGAGATATAAATCGTTAAACTTTCGATCACATACCACATTTATGCTCCTGTTGTCAAATGAAGTTTGTTATTGCTCGCCAGCTTGTCGCATATCGATTCATCCTCGGTTTAACAACGGCAGAGCGCTGCATGTGGAACTCGGAGGGATCTTTATATTAAAAATTTTACCAACTACACAATATGGCTTTCCATAAAATCCCTTCCGCCCATAAGCTCCAATAACAGCGACTCGAATCGTCGACCACATTATAAAGAATAAATATGCCGCTTATTAAATATTAAGGGCAAAAAAAAAACAATGACGGTCAATCATAAAAAATTCATGTTGGAAATAGATTAAACCTAATGACACTAAAGGCAAAAATAACGACAGCGTGACTGTGATGGCGTTAAAGTAAATAGAGAACTGACACAGTGAATCAAGTTGTAGTACGTTTTATATTATTGTATCTGTTTAAAAAAATCGTTGTTAGATAGGCTAGAATAATAGAAAAACGTATGAATTCCTGCACCTTTCCAACCCTTATCGTGGTTAAAATAACCCAAAAATGTAAAATTTGCTGAAGTCACATCAGAACTTCTTGTAATATTTTGTATTATTATTATAAGTTGAATATTTTGGTTCGGATCTTAAATTATTTTATACAGTATGACACTACCAAGAAGAGCGCCAATTGAAGAGTTCAGCTGCCCTTGTACATGCTTCCCGAGCTATTACTAACTGCGCTAATAGAGCTAAAGATTAAAACTATGAGATTAGCAGAACTCGTAAGTGCCAAAAATGTCTGAGTATTCCATGTAAAATATGTTAAATGCCCTGTCGCGTACATCTGCCAGATGACGGTTTTAAGTTTCGTCTTATTTTGTAGGAAATAGATGAAATCCATAATTCTAAAGACGACATTTTCAGCACATTGGACGAGTCGGAAGCAAATTCTAATGATAGCAATTCAACTACTTTAGAAAACGACGAAAATCTTGAGGAAAATAACACACGGAATACCATACCACTTAACTTATTTTACATAAATATCAACAGCGCATCGTTATATGCTATACTTCCATAACGGATTTTACATTATTATTTAGGGTAATAACAATAACCAAACACCCCACGCAAAACGCGAACAAAAAGTATTACAACACAAAATAAAATTAAAATACCAAAAAATAGTAGACGCAAATATAAAACGTTTTTTCTATAGCACAAGTTAAAGTGTGTTTTTATCAAATCAAAACAAAAGGTCAAGTTTTACTTTAACAGCAAGGGTAGATAAAGTAGCACTTTAACATCAAGGATAGATAAAGTAATTTAATTTTCTAACTTTTGTTTAAATTAAATATGACAGCTTCGTATTATCGTAGCAACCCCATCTAGCTACTGACATTTTGAAATGTGACTGACTGTCATTTTTTTTTTAAATTGTTAAAGTTCTTGCTTTAGAAAAAAATGTATTATACACGACGATAAAGTTATTTCTATCCACTCTTGAATCATTAACGTCTCGACTTCGTCTCGACGTTAAACAATTCACTCATGGATAAAATTTAACTTTATCGTCTTGTATAATAAATTACTATTATACATAAATGATATCAATATACATGTAAAAAAACTTTGAAAAGAAAATTAAATACGTATGATCACAAAACCAAATTTAATTTTACTTTTGGTGATAAGTATAACAACTGAAATTCCCTTGATTTTTACCATAATTTGTGCAAGAACTTATTTCTTAAGAGTAGGAAAAATACATGAAAAACGGACGTGCATTAAATAACAACGGGAAAAGTTAAAACAAAAACAATTGAGAGAGATATATAAAGTAGCAATTAACAATATTTTATTAAATATTGAAAAACCTCCATCGGAAACCCAAGATAGAAATACTTGGTTCGATGATGAGTGCAAAGAAGCAATTGAAAAAAGAACTAAAATGATTCAAACCCGGACAAGAAATACAGCGGCAAATTATAACAAAGAAAGGAGAAAAAGCAACAAAATTTTCACGAAGAAAAAAGAGCCTTTATGAAGAAGAAAATCGAAGAAATAGCACAATACTACGCCGAAAATAGCCTCAGAAATTTATACGTTTTCAACCAAGATATAACATGTGTGATTTGGACAGATCACTTTGAAAACCTTTTCAATTGACCAAAAGAAAAGGAAAATAATTCTAAACAAGAAGGGAATGTGGAAAGTAAGTTAGTAATTCCATAATGATACCAAGCCGCTCTGTAATAAACAGGCCAATAAAATGAGTACCCAGGTTGTCTACTTGGTCCCTGTACCGAAAGGTATCTAAAAAGAACCATTCATTATAGCTAATCTAAATTCCAATTTAATTTTTCAGTTTCACAGTTTCGGTATATACGTTTCGCTTATTATCAACGGTATCAAAATGCGACTTTGACATTACCAAGACAATATTTTACTTCAAAATACATTAACTTAATTTTTTAATGAGCGTTAAAAGTGGATTTGCTGTTGTTAGATAGTTATTTCTTCTCTTTAATAATACCAGGTTTGATAAGTTTATTTTATACCATTTTTGTATAGTAGACTATGGAAAAGTGTACTCACTAAATCAGAAAAGAATAAGTACTAGTAGGCTTAGAAAGTTTCTATATTAATGTTTTATTTAGTTCAGATATGTACCGGGTGACTATAAATGTTTGTGATTCTTTTTCTTAGGTTGGCACTGTTTATGTTGATGGCACGGTAAGTTTATGTCAAATTCGAGGCTAGCAGATTAGCTTTTGCGTCAGTTTTGACACAAAATGAAGCAAAATCTAACCTGCTAACATTGAATTTAACATAGACTTACAGTGCCACCAACACAAACAGTGCCAACCTAAGAAAAAAAATCACAATCATTTATAGTCACCCGGTATATGATCCCTTGATTTGTAGTTTTAAATATTTAATACTAATAATTTTATTACTAATTGTTGATTATCGGTATTTCTCAAATAATAACTTTTTTTTTTAACTTGCGGGACTAAAGTTGGCACTTTAGTCACTTATTTCAGGGACTAAAGTAGCTCATTTAATCTCTAGGGACAAAAGTAATTACTTTAGCCCCTAGGGACTAAAGTAAAAATGTTACCGTATCTATGGTAAATTTATGTACACAGCATTCTTAATAAAATTTGTATTTAAAATTAATCAGTTGGCAGTACTGAAGTGCATTGTCAGTCTATGTCAAATTCGAGATTAGTAGGTTAAGTTTTGTTTGTTGTTTGACACAGACTGACGTAAAACTTAACCTGCAAATCTCGAATTTGACATAGACTGACAATACACTTCAGTACTGCCAACTGATTCAGGCTATCCAGGGCCTGCTGCAATTCAGTTTTTAAAAATCACTCTGTACACAACATTCTTAAAAAAATCGTACTTGTCAGTTTTCAAATTGACAGATTTCAAATTTTTCAAATATTTGATGATGGTGTTCCCAAAACTGCAAAAAATAGCGTATACCCTACGGACTAAAGTGCCGAAATCCCTTGAGTGATTATTTCCCTCAGGCCCTACGGGCCCTCAGGAAATAATATTCACTCGCGGGATTTAATGATGCACTTTAGTCCCTCATGATATAATATACTATAGTATGTTAACATTTGACCAGTAAAATTATTTATCTACTCCTGTGGGATAAGTAACGCATTACGTCACTCATTTGACACTATTTCAGTTAGGTAATGAAGCTCATTACACCACTCAGTTATGTAATGGTTTCATTACGCAACTGAGTTGTATAATGACTCCATTACGTAACTGAAATAGTGTCGAATGACATAATGACATTTGCCTACTAAAATATTTTTGAAAATAACAGATCTGACATTTCTCTTAATGCACTTTTCTCAATTTTAGGCAGTCGTAGATAAAATTTTGTACAATACATGTGTGATAATGCACATTAATATACTTGTGTGCTTACACACACGTATATTAATGATGCTGTTATCCCACTTGTATAGTAAATAACTATAATGTACACAAATAATGTAGATGCAAATTAATCAATATACTTCACAGCGGCAAGGTAAACAACACACGCTGCAGTTTTTAATTATGCAATAGATGTGCAATTGCTTAGAAGTCATTATCAATTTAAACAAATTGATTGAAAGTTAATATTAGTTTTTAATTAAAAAATATGACTTTTTCATTAATTTTCCATTAACCTGCCAGCGTCTACATCTGAGCATACGTTTTTTAAATTGTATTCTTTTCTATAATTTCTTTTGTTGAATACTTTTTAATACTCTGCTACATAAATATACTTTTTACTTATAATCTCCTCAGATGCAGAAATAATGGTATAAAATTTGACATAATTAGAAAGGTTCAAAACGGTTCTATCTAATAACAGCATAGCCACATTTGACACCTATTTAAAAAACGAAGTTTATGTCTACAATATCTCGAAACTTAAATGACCTATACAAAATGTGTGTTCAGATTCGAATCAGCATAGGAACACACATATTAATGTCAACACCAATTTGCGCTACTAATAACTAAATTCTATTTAAAAAAACTGAACAATGACGTTTTTTTATTCTATAGCGAAAATCGCAGAAAAAACCACATTAATTTAAATATATTTGATTAAATCTCATATCTCATTTTCAATATCCTTGTGATCAACCCAACTTCAATGGAACTTTTATTTTTCTTACAAACGATACTGAAAAAATAGGCTTCTCTATAATTTGGTGTTTCCTAATTTCTCCAAAAATAACCATTTCCCCAAAATTGTCCAATCCATCTGAAGTATCTTGGTAAAAATAGCAATTTGCATGGTTATTACCACCACCTTCGTAAAATCAATTCCACAATATTCCAAAAAAAGTAGGTTTATTTCTTATAGGGCTACCAGTTTGGAGCGGACATCTACTTGCAGATCAGATAAATTAGTTGAAATGACCTAGTAGAGTATGGTTTCAACGCGTTTAATTAATTTGTTATAGTCAACACATGCCTAAGCTATGCAAAATATCTTACATCATTTTTACAAATAACACACGAAATCAATTTTTAAATATTTCAATTTAAACAAGTGCGACATGTTCTTTAGATATTTGAATAGATCTCATCGAGAGCTGTAAAATGATACCAAGCACAGCCGTTTTGCACTCACGATTGTCCAGATAAACCGTGATATTGTCAAAAATGTTCACCAGCCCACAAGGAAACAATTTTTAAAGTGTTCAGTTCGAACCACTGCTAAATGTTTTTCATATATTTGAATAGATCTCATCGAGAGCTTTAAAACGATACCACGCAGGTGTTGTGCTCACGGTTGTCGAGATAAACTCAGAAAAACGCGGCGGTACATCCACAAATATTGCATTATTTTCCCAGCGCACGGGGAACATCATGCTCACGACATATTGCGCAATACGCGTATTGGGCTCCAAGCTGTTTACGAATACGCTAACACGTTTACTGTTCGGTAGGTATTTTTAACGACATATCGATTTCAAAAATTTCTAAATCCGGAGATACACTGTAGTCATCGCTGCGCCCTGTATACATATGTCCAAGATGGAAAGTAATTATAAAAATTCTTAGATGCATTTCATTTTTTGTAAAATTGCTAATAGATACTAAGCCTAGTTATCGGAATATGTTTATAGGGTTTCATATTGTTATTTTACGGTGGTTGTTGGAGCTGTTAATTGTCATTAGTAGGACATCGATGCCAATAAAAACAACATTATTTGCTCATTCTTTTGGCAGCTTCCAGTTTGTGAGGTTTGGGTTACAGCTTACAAAGAAACCAATTTTTGATTTTTATAAATTGTTTGTTGGTGGTGCAAATTTATGTATGTTAACAAATTGCGGTTCAGGACCTTCAAATCATGTGTTTAATATTGTTACGGGTGAAGAGTCTTGGATCTATAACTGTGACCCAGAGAATAAACAACAATTCAAAGTTTGGGTTTTTGAAATCGAGGCAATGCCCATCAAAGTTATTGGTGGGAAAAGTGAGAGCAAGGAAATTATTGCTGCTTTCTTCAGTCGCTGTAATTCCTCTTGATGATCGTAAAACTGCAACTTCTGATTGGCATACAGAAGTTTGCTTTCGTCAAGGTTTTGGAAGATTGTGATTGCCGAAAATCTTGGTTTGCATAACATTTTGTTACACCACGATAATATAACTCCGCATAGGGCCGCAAAAACTTCCTTATGTAAATCTGAAGTCCATCTGCTTACTTACTCACCCATGTTCATGATACAGTCCAGATCTCGTCCCCAGCGATTAATATTTGCTTCCAAAAATTTACAACAGCATACGTGAATAAATTTTCAGACGCAAGCGTGAAGGTTGCAAAATTTCAGCGGATATTTCCAAAAACAGAGTTCTCTGTCTGTTTCGAGTAATGAATTCAAATAAAGAACAATGTATTATGGCTAAGGGAGAATATTTTGAGAAACAGAATAGCCTCGTAAAGTCCCTTCGCGCTCTACAAGTGAAGACTCTTAAAACTATTACACCCTATATATGTGTGCAAATATCTCCCACGATAATTGCTAATAGCTATCAAGGTCATTAACCGTCTCTGATTCACTTTTTCAGCTTAACTTACGTATTCATAAAGCAAAAAAAAAACACTTACTTAAAGAGCACGATGACTTAATCGATATTACAAGTGTTACTGCTCGCTTGGAATCTGAAATAAAAAACAACATATATTTAATTTTACATTATCACTGCGTATTAATCACAATTTAACTTCAGTCGTGTTTACTCAAGCATTTAAATACAGCAATTTCGTATCAAAAAGCGAATTGTGCACCCTAATGCCGTTGTTTACTATTTTTATTTCCAGCTCGTCTGACCTAAATTTAACCTCTCGGAGGTCTATCGTGAGGTCGCCCATGCTTTAGTACCGTAGGGTCAAGAAGGCACTTTTGCAATTATGCGCAAAGAAGGGAACTCCGTGAAGATTTAAATAGTTTTATCGCTAGTCGGCTTGCTACATACTCGTTTGAAATTGCTGGATTAATACACCAACACAATTCGCCTTTTCGTATGCTTGATGATCGCCATAATAACAAAAAGATAACTGTTAATATCATACAAATTTGTCAATACCCTTGTAAGAGATAAATGTGTATTTATTGACGTCCAGTGCAAAAGCTATCAACTACATTAGTTAATTTGTCTCGGGACATGCATCAATCAATAGTTTTTCTGTTAATAATAATGTTTTTAACAAGTACATGATATAGAATGTATAGATATAATAATTATGGATGTAAAATAAGTACAGCGTAACAGCAATTTAAAAATAATAATTTTTAGATACTCCCTTTTTCAACAAACTAAGTAAAATTGACAATGTAGTACAAGTGTAATAGTGTAATGAGCAAAGTAAGTGAAAAGAGAGCATGTACGACATTCAGTGAACACTTTTAATTCTAACGCTATTACGGTATTCGAATCACTCAGCTGAATAAATAAAAACGTTTTACTTATATATTGGATTTCAGACACTTTACATTTGGAAATGTGTACGTAGATCATTTCGCAGTGACTATATTTGCATTAGAGATACAAAATGTAATACTTGATAGTATTAATTTTTACTTTCGCCTGCTTAACAAGTCAACTTTTTATTTTTTGAATGGTGCCATACTGCTATTTTAAGAATGATTTTGGGCGTCTCCTTCTAATGTGTTACATGAGTCATCCTACATTTAATTCCATTGTCAAACTACGTTTTCAAGTTTATGTTAATACGTCATAGATATCATGTAACTGATATTAGCAAAGTTTCATATTTTTATCTATCATACATACCTAGTCACTGGAAGATTAAAATTGCTAGGCATCTACCCATCACCCCCTCATACCTTGTCGACTTTGTATATGTAAATATAATGAATTTTTTACAACATATTCAAATGTACTCTTTGCTTTTGTATAATCAAATACGGAAATATGTGTCCGTATGTGTCTTAAATTTCAAGAATGCACTAAATAGATTGACTATACGACTATAGCGTTCACGCGGCATAGACACAGGTAGAAGAGTTTATTTATTTTTGTAATTTCTTATATTTATATATAGCAAGATAGGGATACAATTTGGCGATATATAACTTCCAACGTCAATTTACAAGAAAGTATTAGTAAAATTGTTTGCCGTTGTGTATAATAGACATCTTTGTTTCATTATAACTGTTATACCAGTCATACGCAAATTAACAAGATTCTAGGTTCTATTTGAAACAAGATTTTAATCTCTTTAAACATTTTTCAGAAAATCAGTTATGGTATTTTTGTTTGTAATAATAGTTAACTCCACAGTATATTTTTGACAACCGGTATCTTCAAATATTTCAATAATGTTTACGTGTTACTTCTTAGTTGCAAAATAATCATTATTAACACAATGTGTATGTACAGTGCAATTCTAAAAAAAATGAACAAGGACGGCTAAGAAAAACTAAATTAGTGCTTAGACTAGCTTACATATGTACAATTAGTCCATTTGTACACCGGTTTATTATCTATGATTGCCGCCAGAAGCCCTTATTTGAAAAACTCCAAAAATTATTTGCGCGATAATTTCCAGTAAGTAGGTACATATCTGTGAAGTAATACAAATTTTATGACAAAGGTGAAACAATTTTTTGGCGATCATTTCATACTTGCCAAATCGAAGTGTATTTATAAAGTTTTTCTCACAAGATTATTTTTTAATTGAATCACATTGTAGACAAAATGGCAGCAATGATTCAATGATTGCATGCTAAGAAGTGCAGTTGAAAATTCACAGTCACCTTTATCCAAAAATTGTTGCGATTGCGCTGTATAAAATCTTAAATAGAATCAACGATTAACTGTTATGCAAACCCTATAGATTTAAGATATAGTAATTATTAACCAAATCTTACTTTCTTACTTGGTTGTCTCCTATAGGAGATGACGTAGAGCTCAACACAGATTTTACAATTACAAAATTTGGTGTGATACACGCACACAACTTCCTTTAACAGTGATTTTGTAATTAGCCAAAAAAAAAATTTTATTTCTAAGCATTTTTTCAGAAATTACAAATTCTACAAAAACCGTACAAAACAGAGCGTTAGTTGAAGATACAAATTTTCTCTAAAATTTTAAGCTGAATTCAAAAATCTAATAATATACCGGGTGTTCTAGTTAAAATAGGAGTTAATAGAAAAAAATAGGAAGAAAACCAAAGAATCCCATTTTAGAGGTATTCAACTGGAAAATCACCTATCTCACATCAATACACATTAAAAATGTAATAAAAATGTAAAGTGTGAAAAAAATCGTTAAAGCCGTTTTGAAAAAATCGAATGAAAAACTGAAAAATTACAAGAGTAAACACCATACTTCCGGTTATGCGATTTTCTTCAAAAGCTTGCTGTCGCATCTAGATAGTACACAAAACTTATATATGAAGTTTCAACGCCATACCTCTTTTGGGTTTTGAGATATTCTGTTTACACACACAAACACACAGACAGACAGACAGACACACACACCAATGAACAAAAACATGTTTTTTGGGGTTCAGGGGCTCTAAAGCGTGAAGATCTGTTGAAAACTCAATTTCGAATTTTTGGGGTGAATCCAATACTTCCTTTATGGTAAAAGGAAGTAAAAATGAATTGATATTGACTCTGCAAATACACAAGTGTTCATTAATTACGACTATTTTCATCTTTTTCATTTCATATTTCATATCGGTTGAATTTACGAAGATTCAAATTAAACCAGTTGAAAATGTTAAGCCTAGTGTTGTCAGGCGAACTCCTAGACAGAATTTAAAATGTTACTTAAAATGATTTTTTATTTATCCGCCATTTTGCCCTGGTTCCTTATGAGATAAAAGAGTGATTCTTCAGTAATCTGTATTCTACATTTTTATCTTCTATGCAAATCTGAAGTTAACATTTAAAAAGATCTAAAAAAATGGACAAATGGACAAATACACATATCGAAGTGTTCCCACCATTTTGTCCTTGTTCCTTACGAGATAGAAGGTTGGTTCTTCAAACATGCCAACTCTACTTTTTCATGTTCTACCCGAATCTGAAGTCAAAATTTAAAAATCCCGAAAAATCGAACACACCGAACACAAATCCAGATACGACTCCGTTTTACGGAGTTCGTGAACATGATTTTGTTCAATCCTACTGTTGAAACATGTTTCTTACTTGAATACATAACGAGAAAGCGTATGTTTTGCTCACTCACGTTGTTTGCTATGACAACGTAGACGAAAGCAGTGAGGTAAAAACATTTTTTCAACGTCGCCAATGAAAATGACATTTCCATCACTAAATTTAGAAAAGAAAGTAGACAATTCTACAACTCAATGATGTAATACTTTCGTCACTAGTGATAAAAGTACAAATCCGATTAGGCAATTGCACAACTCAGTGATGAAAGTGAAAATCAGTTTTTTTAATGCACGTTAATAACAATGTTATTTAGGAAAAAATGCAAAGATGGAAAAAAATAGTATACATAACTTGTTATTAAAGTGCCATTGTTCAACTCGAAGACACTTTCAACACTCGCTAACGCTCGTGTTTAAAATGTCTAGCTCGTTGAACAATGCAGCACTTTCATAACTTATAGTGTAATATACTATATACGACAATGTGTAACATTGACTTTTAGTTGGAAGTTTTAAGTTTGTAAAACGACTGTTCAATATCATGTTTTCATTAGTTTACGTCGTCAGTAGCAACGTGTTTAAAGATTTCATTAGGCACGTCGTCAATAGCAACGTGTTTTAAAAATTTTAACTACGCAAAATTACGACCATTCGCTAGTAATCCAAATGTACATTTAAATTTTTTATATATTTACAGTGTTTTCTAGATTTCTAGATTCTATCGCGTTTTAAGTCTGCCCCACTCGTGACTAAAGACTAAATTTACATACTTATATCGTAAATTACTATTATCTACTTTGCGTTCGTACTGAGGCGTATCGTAATAGACAAAAAAAGATGCTATAATAAAAAATACTAAAGCAGATTAATTATGTTTTTAACTTTGGCAACTTCGGTATTTTGCTCCGAGTATATATCGAACTGTTAATAACCGCCTTTATTGCACCGAACAAATGTTGCCAACTGCCGCGAAAGTCCCTAGATTTTCAAATTTTATTTCTTTGTTTAAAAAAGTGGCCAAGTAGATCAAATACTGTATGTTACCTCGTTTATAAGTCATTTTATCGCCCTTTACTCCTTTAGGGCACTCCTTGCTTCGCTCGTCGTACCCTAAACCCGTGCGTGCTACAAAACTCGTATAATAACATACTATTTGCCCAATCATTTTCCCCACTCCCAAAATATGCCAAATTCGGGATTTGCGGGTTAAGATATTTATTTATTTATTTATTTATTTTAGCAAGTAGCCAACAGATCAACCAATTACAGGCTACTATTAAACAAAATATACATAATCTGTACAGTACATACAGTAAGGTATTAATTAGTTAGAATGTATGGTAGTGACAAAACAAATAAGTAAGAATGAGTACTAGAGACGAATATCACCTATAACTATAGTTGACATAAATATAAGATAAATATGTTACCAACATGTAAATTAAGAAATTAAAAAAAATATCTATATATCATATTAACTAGTTGCTAAAGTACGTACAAAACAAAATGAGAACAAATCAATTACTATAAATTATAAATAAAATATAAATAGCATGCGTTTAACGAGCTATTGCTCTATTTACATAAACCGTACAGGGTTATTCATTATAAATTACCCACCCCTTATCATCGTTATTATTGCCTATAGAAAAAAAAGTTTTAAATAAAAGTTATGTGGTTATAACTGAATTTTGTTAAAATGCTATCAAAAGTACAGAGGCGTGCAGTTTAAGGGGATACAAAAAAGTAATATATTTTTTTAAATGGAACACCCTGTATATTATTAAATTTTTGGAACGACCTTTTTTTCCTGATTTCAAAAATATACCATATGTTACCCTTACCTTATACCGTTTTTGAGTTATTAAACGTCAAATATCTTAGTTAAACTAGTTAACATTATTAAATATAACAAAGTTTTATTCAGGAAATTTAAATATAAATAAATGATAACTAATTTTTATTATTTCATTAAAGAATAGTTGCATTTTCATAGTTTACTTTAATAATTCCTATTTACAGTAACTAGTCTAACTAAGATATTCAACGTTTAATAACTCAAAAACGGTATAAGGTAAGGTTAACATATGGTATATTTTTGAAATCAGGAAAAAAAGGTCGTTCCAAAAATTTTATAATATACAGGGTGTTCCATTTAAAAAAATATATTACTTTTTTGTATCCCCTTAATTATGCACGCCACTGTACTTTTGATAGCATTTTAACAAAATTCAGTTATAACCACATAACTTTTATTTAAAACTTTTTTTTCTATAGGCAATAATAACGATGATAAGGGGTGGGTAATTTATAATGAATAACCCTGTACATTGTTTTACTGTAAACTGCAGTGATAAACATCTATCTTCGAAAAGTTGTTACAAATCGAACACATACGCAACATTGGCGAATTATAAACATACTTCGTTCTGTAATTCGGGATTGAAAAAACAAAGGTATTCCTAGAGTTGTGTGAGGGTATATGAAAATGCATCTCCGATAAAGGGGTATCACAAACTACAGCCGATCTAACTAATTTGAATATAAATATGCATGACTGCAAAGCTCTTCTTTTTTCTAAACTTAAGAAATTTAGACTCTTTAAGCAATTCAGTATAGGGTAGATAGAGAGGATAGACCCTATGCATTTGAAATCCAAGAAGCGTATTTTTTTTAACCTTTTCTATTAAATTCTTATAATTGTTGTAATATGGTGACCAAATAACACATCCATATTCTAAGTGTGGTCTCACAAACATATTATATAACAAAGTTAGAGAGTGGATTTGATTAAACGATCTGGCGTTGAAATCAAAGTTGTCAATAAGCTGAGTTAACGCAATGAAGAATATGTAAATTAAAAGTAAATTGATTATGAAACTGTATACCCAGATCCTTTATATTGTCTTTCCTACAAACATTCTGATTATCAAGTATGTAGTTAAAGGTTATTAGTGATTGTTTGCGGGTGTAGTTAACTATGGCACATTTATTTATATTAAATGAAAGGCGGTTCACAACCGACCATTGAAATATTTTTTCAAGGTCAAATTGTAATAATTGACAGTCGTTAATGGAAGATCTACTCTTTTAAATTTTAAAGTCATCAGCAAACAACAGACATTTAGAATGGGTTATTACATCGGGTAGACCATTAATTAAGATCAGGAACAGTAACGGCCCTAGGTTAGAAGCCTGCGGAACTCCTGATAAAACGATAAACTCGCGCGATACACAATTAAGCCCACAGCTTTGGTGTTCGTTTGCCTTTGGGTCTTTGATTGCGATCCTTATCAGACGGTTATTTCCTGCTCTTTCTACGTGGCTGTTCTACTCTTTTCTTCGTTTATTACCTAATTTTACTATATGTGCTATTCCACATTGTTCTCTCACATATTGATTTCTCACTCTATCTATTCCGGTTTTTCCCAATATTACGCTTAATGTGACCATTTCCGCCATTTTCAGTATTTATTTAGTTTCCCTTGTGTCAGGGCGTTCTTCTACCTTAAAGGCATGATAGGTGTTACAAGTGTTATATAAATTTTAGTTTTACTGTGGATCATTAGTGTTTGTTCCTCAATGTGACATCTCTTAATCCAAAAACTCTGCCTCATGCGCTGCTTGGCTTTTAATTTCTTTCTTTACACCCAAATATTTAAAACACGTGACTTCTTCTATAATTTCCCCTCCACTTCCAAATTACACCGTATAGGATCGTTTGCTATTGCCATAACTTTTGTTTTCTCAATTGACACCATCATATTATAATTTGTCATTACAAATTATTGTTGTAGTAAACGTTGTAGATCCTTTTCAGTATTGGCGATGAGTGCTACGTCATCTGCGTAAGCCACACTATTAATGCTCTTGTCACCCAGTCGATATCCTAGAAGTTGTTTAATACTCTATGAGTTTGTCAATTATAAGATTAAATAATACTGGACTCAAGGAGTCACCTTGTTTACATTCTTTTACACTTTATTTCTTTAATTAGTTAGCCGTTGCTTCCCACGTTTGTTGCATCTGTATTAATGTCTCGTACGACTTGTATAATATCTGCTGGTATGTTGGTTTCTTTCATAATCATTACCACGTCTGACAACCGTATGCAATGGATAGCTTTTGTTAAGTCTACAAAACATATAAATGCAGGTTGTAACGGTACGCTTATTTAACCCTTATTGAGTTACATTGGATTTTAAATTTCCTTTGTTTGCTAGCTAACTCAGTCGTCAATTCAAAAGACACGGTTCTTACCTTACTGTGGCTATGGCTTTGTCAACATAGCGTTGCTCTGAGCCTTTCCCGTTTACACCTATCCTCATTATTACACCATTATGTGTAGTATATTGTTGAATTCAAAATAAAAAGGGCTTCTAAAATTGGACAACAGAAAATATAGACCATATTTACGGAAATGAAGTTGATCCTTAAGTACATTAAAAGTAGCTATACAGAAATGTTGTCAGCTTCGCTCTAACTTTAATATTAACGCCAGAAAAAATAAAATTAAAAATTCATAAAATCTTTTTCTTAAGATAACTCAACAACGAACAATCATATCAAGGATTTATAGGCGTCATTTTGTTAGTCCTTTAATTGCACAACTTTTTTCTCCTTTAAACAAATCGGACACTGACATTTACAGTTTGGATTTATTCTCAACTTTAGCTACTCACTGTACAATTTAAAAGTAGAGCTTTAATAACGTCCTGTATGAGTACATACCTTACATTTCATATCAATATCTCATATTAGGATGTATTAGAATAGAGCAATTATAATAAATACAGTTAATGCAACCATAATATGAAAAAAATGTAAATTTACTCAATGAATTTCATGAACATCTCTGGAAATGTATTTAGAATTTAATTATAAGAAGACCATTCGCATTCGTTAATTTCCAAAGCTAATAAATAATGCTCTAGGCCTCCATTGAAATTTCACTAATGAGAGAAATTAACTAAGCCAAATTAAAAATCAATTGTTTGCAGTATTCGAGGAATCGAATGGGCGACATTTGCGTCCCTAATTATGTGCGCCCGGCTTGTGCCCAAGGTAATTATCGTGTCAGTTGCGCACCAACAACTTTAAAGCGACGAAATTTTAATATTTCTGAAAACTTCCCTTTACGCCCGCGCTTCCCAGAACGGTTTGTTTAAAGTTCGCTTAAAGCGATTCTGGAAAATCTGCGTCGTAATCATAAGCTGATACTGATATTTCGCGAGAAACAAAGCGCGAAGAATTTATCCACTAACGGCAGTATTAAGTTCCTTCATACCGCAAGCCATAGGACACATTGTGATTAGTATTTAAGCTGTTCATTGTGATTATTAGAGGTACGATAATTCTGCCAGCTGAAGATTATTTCACCTGCGATTGGAAAATATCTTTGTTTTTAACGTAGGACTACGTATAAATATGTCCATTAGTTAGAATTCTTGAGAATCTAGCATGATTTATGAAAATAAATCTAATGGGGATATCGGCTGTGATATATAAAATCAAACCAAATTATATTTGTCACGGATGGAATTGTAAAAAGTAATAAAACTACAATAAATAGGGGTGTTTTAAAATACGTGCAATGAATTTGTCAATATACAGGCTGTTTCCTAAAAAACGCCGCAACCCATAACTCCGTTGTTTTAAATTTTAGACCCAACAAACTATATATATTCTTAAATGGCAAGACAAGAGCTACCTTTTGACATTGCCCGTTCGTAAATAGCTTTCAACTGTTTTGAGAAACGACATTCAACTTTTTTATTTTAAATGGAATACCCTGTATATTTTTACATATTTGGATTCAGGATGAAATTCTGCATGCAGTAGTATGTTTCATTTGTTTTTTGGACACTTAGAAATGTTTAAAATAAGGTTTTAATATTGCATGTAGACAGTCGTACAGTACCATAAAATTTTCAAGTGTGCCGTGGAAAACAATCAGAATGTTGAAATATTTTATTGGAAATTTTTTTAAACAAAACTACAAAACGTATCTACAAGTATTGCTCAAACTGACCACCACCTTGTTGAACACACAATTGCCATCTTCTAGTTACTCCATTGGTCGCATTCACTATCAAATTGGGAGGTATTTCGCGACAAGCATTGATAATCCTCTGCCTCAGAATTTCTTAGTTTTCTGGACGTGTTAGATAAAATATTTCAACATTCTGATTGTTTTCCACGGCACACTTGAAAATTTTATGGTACTGTACGACTGTCTACATGCAATATTAGAACATTATTTTAAACATTTCTAAGTGTCCAAAAAACAAATGAAGCATACTGCTGCATGCAGAATTTCATCCTGAATCCAAATATGTAAAAATATACAGGGTGTTCCATTTAAAATAAAAAAGTTGAACGTCGTTGCTCAAAACAGTTGAAAGATATTTACGAACGGGCGATGTCAAAAGGTAGCTCTCGTCTTGCCATTTAAGAATATATATAGTTTGTTGGGTCTAAAATTTAAAACAACAGAGTTATGGGTTGCGGCGTTTTTTAGGAAACAGCCTGTATACTATAGCAATCAACAATAAATATTACCGGAGAATTTCAAATTAAGACGACATTTAGAGACCTACAATTTAGTTCCAACTGAAACAGGTGACATTTGATCGATTTCTCTCAATCATACAAAAAATACGTATTTTATACTTTTAATCATACTTTGCCGATGTCTCTTCTTCATCTCAATTTAGCTAGGTCTTGGTATTCCCACATGTCATTCATTTCATCTTGGCGTTCTTCGGATGTCGAATGGCAACTTTCTTGCCACTTCTTTCTTAGTCCTTGAGGTCTTTTTGTGTTAGGTTTTCCTCATTGTTATGCTTACCAGTATGTTTTCATTCACTCTACTCACTGGATCCCTTGCTACTTTTGATGCAATGAATCAAGATAGAACAGACATCAGATACAAAAATATATCTATGATACTGCTACCATCCACGTAAAAATTATAGAAAACACCTGTGAAGCGAGGAGTGCTACAGTGAGATACAATCTTTCAAAAACATTCCCCCATCGTCATGGAAAGTATGTTCAAGAAACTAAAGTAGAACATACAATGCATCAACATAGATGACCATAAGCACATCCGGTTTGCGAACGATATTGTTCTCATCAGCAAGGAGACGGAAGAACTCTAAGCGATGTTGGTCGAATTAAAACATTAAAGCAATATTAGAAGAAGTGGTCGGCCTTACAATAAATATCGAAAAAACAAAGGCTGTGACCTCCCAAAGAACAGTATTCACATTCGGAAATGAAGTCCTTAATAAAGTTGAAGATTACATCTACTTCCGACACATCATAAAACTAGGCAAGGGAAATAGACAGATAGACAGATTTTAAAAGATCCTAGCATCAATAACCATTTAAAGAGAAAACTATTGAACACGTGTGCCCACTCGGTGATAATCCATGGTATGGAGACGATGACATTAACCATTAAATCGCTAATAAACTAAGAACAGCGCAAAGAGTAATTTAATGTATCATACTCGAAATCAGCCAAAGAGACCGCATTAGTCAAAAATACATATAAAAACAATCGTAAAATCAAAATTAAACTTAGCAGACTATATCGCAAGACAAGATGATACACGATAGACAAAACAAATTGTGCAGGGTTGGGTTAGGTTGATACTGCTAGATGTTTTATAACTCCAATTCATTAATATATTCATTAACCAGCTTTATTTTGTTCCTTAGCATGTCACATACTTTATCCAGAAATATACTTCAATTTTAACTATTTTACCACTGATGGTGTTTGCGGTTTACATTGTTACGGTTAAAATCGGCATTAGAACAAGTACGCGTTGGGAAGCCTCCGACTGGCTCACGGCTAACTCGGAGAAGGGAGTGGGTTACCAAATATCGACAGTTCGGCTAACAATACTGCCGATCCAAACGTGTAAATACTCTGTAATTACCTGTACAAATTCGTACGGGCGTACAAGATTCCACTTGCCCCTACGTTCTCTCAGCACTTGCAGTGGTTGTGAAGCGGCTCTCAGTAGAAGCAGGTGAAAGCACCTTATTGTACTTAGATTGCGATAACTTAGGACACAGTATGCAAAACTTATTCAAATACATTTTAATATGGCGGTAATACAGAATTCGTTACGATACCTGAAGCCACATCCAGTAGTTCACTCACCAGATGTACAATACACATAAAACAATCAAAAAGAAGGCACCATTGCCAGGTCAGCGAGAAATGAGCATACGTGACGAGAAGACGCCTGGGCGGAGATACAACGGGAAGCGGGCTAGCGGCGTTAGATATTTTATTTTATTTTATTATTTATTCAAAGAAGAAAACAACAAGTATGAAAACTAATTACAGTTTTCTAAATGTACCTATTAGAAAGAAAAATAAATTCAAATTCAAATTGACTGCTATCAAGTCAAATTAAAGTCAGATTAAAAACCACATTACTATTTCAATCAAATCAAAATCAAAATCAAAACATGAAAGGATCATAGCTTGTAAATTTTTACTAATGAAGATTTAAAAACAGTGGTAATGACATCAAAAAGACTGAAATTCAGAATAGAAAAATATTCGTTGCATAGCGAACATGCTCTTACAAGTGGAAAATTCTGTCTGCAGGACGTGTGATACAATTTCACTTCTAATAATTCCGCTTGCCCAATTCTACGTGAGGGAATATGTAGTACAATTCTCGATAGCAAAGGTGGTGAGTCCAGTAAGTTATTAAATACTTTATGTAAAAATAATGTATGATGTACCGTCCTTCTATATTCAAGTTTAGGTAAGATAAATTCTTGCCTAATAGGCTGGAAAGATGCAAATTCGGGGTTGACACCGTGGCGCTTAAAGTACATAAATTTAATAAACCTATTTTGTATTCTCTCTATTTTTTTTATATTGATAGCAAGATGTGGTGATCAGATGACTACAACACACTCCAGTCGGGAGCGTATAAAAGTCTTGTATAAAATGTGCATACTCTGAGCATTCTTAAAGCTAGTAGAATTACTTACAATAAATCCTAGCATTTTTAAGCTCTTGTTGCAGATACTATCGATGTGAAGACCAAATTTCAGAGACGAAACGAAGTGTACACCAAGGTCTCGAGTCTCGTACCTCTTTTCTAACGGAATATTGTTCATTTTATACATTTCTAAATTATAATTTTGCTTCAAGTTATATGACATAACAAAACATTTACTGATATTGAAGAAAAGCCTATTTTTCAAGATAGCCAGCTCGAAGGAAGAAATTCGTCGACGGGTGAAAACATCCGATATAATACAATTTTTAGGGTCGGTTGTAAGGACGATACGGTAGAAAAGCCAGGAACCCATATGCATAGCACAAAATCAATCCGAATTACATCGGATTGCCCTACGGCCGGTACTGTTATGCTTGCAAAATACCAGGATGTACGAGATCACATAATGTTATAACCTACGACAATCTTAATCCGGCACAATTGCGTCTAAAGGAATCAGCAGGGACGGACTCGCCCAAACAGATCGACAACTGAATGAGTCCCTATTTGATATTGTTCTACTTTACTTTAGAACAACAAAAATAATAATAAGCGGAATTAATCCACATCCACATTCCTTCAAATTTATACGCAAAAAATAATACTTGAAAAATAACAGGGAACTAAAAAGCTAATTCATGTCAATATTTTTTGCATTTGATCTCGTAATTGAGATTTTAGACATCACATGTTTTCATTGATTAGCTGGAAATTATTAGGTGCTGGTTATAAACTAATTATTACTCTATAAAACGCTTACGAATAGAGAAAAACTAGCAGCTCGTAAAAGAAACTTTTAGCATGATGCAATTTCCTGTCTCTAAAGTGTTTCCATTAATACTGCAAAAGGTTTAATAAACCTATAATTTTAGATACTCTCATTGAAGACATCAAGAACTAAAGAACAAGCACAAATCAACTATGGAAAGGCGTGCCATGCACATGCAGACGCTTTCTCATCTGATTTATCGACAAGTGGTTATACAAATTCAAATTGGTACTTTTTCTCAATCGGTGTTCGTTCACTCTATAACGTGATGCACTTGGTATCAGTCAACAGAATATCTTTTGCTTCGATTTATAATTATAACATAACAAAATATGTCTATGAAGAAAGTAACGCAGCACTTCTCTGATTATCTTTTATAATACGGTGCATTGAAAGAAGATAGGTATTATGAATGATGCGATAACTTGTACAACAGTTGCTACAAATTATACACTGTATACAACCCACACTCTATTAATAAACGTTAATAATTGGTTTGGGTTCGATCCAAGTCTGTTCTTTCAGTTTACAATAATATTTCAAATGTTTTCAAAATAAGTACAAATG